>CANUEY010480800.1:0-32509 GCA_948099555.1 Croton setiger | reverse complement strand
ATATATATATATATATATATATATATATAAAAGTATTATTTTTAATTAGAACAATTTATATTTTAAGAAACTATTCTACCGGTTTAATAATTATTTGGTTTCATTTTTACAAAAGTGGTTTTTCACCGATTTTGGTTTGATATAGTTTTTGGTTTGGAACTCAAAAACCATGCATATCTCTATTTTTACTATATAAAAAATATCTAGATAGTATTTTCTAAATAGGAAAAAAAAATATTGTTTTTCTAAATAACAAATATATGCGTTATTTTTACTAATTATCAAATAAGCGACTTATCTAAACTAAACAGTAATATCTTTTATAAAAAAAAGAGAAATTTTTGTAAATAGCAAGTTTTCATGTTTAAGATGTAGTAAATAGCAGATACTTTCATAAATTAAATAAATAATAGATTCTTCAATGCAATTATTTTTATAACCCTTTATAATTTTTATATTTTAAGTTTTTTTAAATAAAAAATTTAAAAAAAAAAAAATAAAAAAAAGGAAAAAGCTTGTACATGAAACACATGAATTTCAATTAATTGCCACCGACAACCTTGTTGCTAATTGGCGATCACTGTTTTCCAATAAACCATTTTAATTATGCTTATCCAAATTTTTGTTTGATTTTTCATCATTTTGTGGTAGTCATATGGCAGATTTGAAGTCATATTTTGATTTATCTAATCGAGACTTTCAATTTGATATATTTAGTTGTTTGATTTGATTGTCAGAATATAATTTGTAAAAAAATTACCAAACAAATCAAATTTTATGAAAAAGATGAAGATTTATATAGTGATTAAAATATAAATTATATATTTATGTAATAGTCATTATATAAATCAATATATAAATTGATTTTTATATACTCATAATATATTCTATATTTGGTAGAAAAATAATATATAAAATTATACTTTTATATATCCATCAATATATAAACTTGATTTTTGTCTAACTAACAAAATATAAATATATCCATCAATATTTACATAGTGACTAATATATAAATATAAATTTTTACATATCGTTTGTTTAATTATTTACTGATTTATATATTTATTATTTGATTACATACTAATTTTTTTATATTGTTGCTTCCATTAATAATTAGATTGAAATATATAAATATTAAATAATTTAATAAATGTTTATATACTTACAATGATTTATATTGTAGTCAGTATACAAACTATTATTCATATAGATACTAGTATATAAATATTAATATTTATATAGTAGTCAGTATATAAAATTATTATTCATACAGTTACTAGTTTATAAATATTAATTTTTATATAGTGGTTAGTAAATAAATTAATATTTTTATAAAAATTATTAATATAATATTTAAATTTATATAAGAAGAGTAATTTTAGAAAAAAAAAATACATTGAAACAATTTACTAATCATTTGTTTTAAAATCTGCTAGTTTTTTATTTAAAAAAAACAATAATCTTTTTTGGTAAAAAAAGCTGCTAATGGATATTAAAGGGGTGAGGCCCATTTCATTTTTCGCCCGTTTCGGGGTGGGCAAAGAGCTCAACGAGGCAAAGCCGGGTCCAAACCGGAGATATAAAACAATAAAACGACGTCACCTGACTCAGAATTCCAGTGGGAATTGGGAAATACAAACACAAACTTCTATAACTCTACGAAGAAAGATCTAAAACAAGATTAAAGGAGGTGGTCTCGGTTAGGGTTTGGGAAGAACCCGTTCGACGAGCTTCTGCTTCTTCTTCAGCTTTGTGACATAACTCTCACAGGCTAAAGGTATTATATACTTTTTTTTAAAAAAAATTCTGATTCACTTGTGTTTGGATCGAAATAGAATCGTAATAGTTGTAGCTTGTTCCATCTTTAATTTGAATCAGGTATTATGGCTCAGAAGCTTTTGATTGCAATTTAGGGAAATTGAAGTGAATTGCTTTTTACATGGAAATTTCTACTTACGTTGAAAAACAATACTAATTCTGCTGTGTTTTAGAATATCTTTTGAATTATTGCCTCTTGTGCAAAATTAAAAATTTTCCTGTTTTTTGAATTGTAATCTTCAGCAAAAGAGTAAGCAATGGAGGATGTGAAACATAAATCTAGGAAAGAAGATTTGGAGAGGAAGGAGGACGATTCAAAAAGGAGTCACCGTGATAGGGATAAGGAGAGGAATGGTGAGAGGCGCCGAGACCGAGAAAAGAGGGACCGTGAAAGCCGGCGTTCTGAAAGAGAGAAGAGTAGTGATTCTGATGAAAAATATGAAAGAGAGAGGGAGAAGGATAGAGACAAGCATCGAGACAGGGACAAGGATAGGAGTAGTCGGGAAGATGAAAGAGAGAGATCCAAGGATAAGAGTAGGAAGAGAGAAAAAGACAGAGATAGTGAGAGGGATCGAGAGAGGGATGAGAAAAGAGAGAGGGCAAGAGAAAAAGAAAGAGAGAGGGAGAGGGAAAGAGATAGAGAGAAAAGGGAGCGTGAAAGAGAAGATCGGGATAGGGAGAGAAGAGAACGCGAGAAGGAAGAACGAGATAGGGAGAGAGATAGGGAAAGAGAAAGGGATAGAAGAGAGAGGGAAAGGGAAAAAGAAAGAGAAAGAGAAAGAGAAAGAGAAAGAGAAAGAGAAAGAGAGAGGAGGATAAGAGAAAAGGAAAAGCGTAGAGAAGATAGTAGTGATGATAATAGCGATGATGATAGTAGGGAACGTGACAGAAAGCGCAGAAGAAGATATGATGATGATTACAAGGACAAACCAAGTGAAGAGAGCAGTAGCAGGTCAAACAGGCACAGAGATGACGCTGAGGGGAGTCCGAGGAAAAAAAGTGGTGAGGATGACTCTGATAAAAAAGAGAAGAAAACTCGAGAAGAGGAATTAGAGGATGAACAGAAGAGGTTGGATGAGGAAGCAGAAAAGAGGAGAAGAAGAGTTCAGGAATGGCAAGAATTAAAGAGGAAAAAGGAAGAATCCGAGAGAGAAAAGCATGGTGGACTGACAAATATGAATGAAACCAAGGCTGGTAAAACTTGGACCCTTGAAGGAGAATCTGATGATGAAGAAGCTCCTCCCACAGGGAAATCAGAGACAGACATGGACCTTGATGAAAATACACAGCCTGATAATGTAGTAGGAGACGCAATTGTTTTAGATTCTGAAAGTGTAGCTGCTGGTTCAGAGAATGGGGGCAATGATGTTACTGGGGATGAGGAAATTGATCCATTAGATGCTTTTATGAATTCCATGGTCTTACCTGAAGTGGAGAAACTAAACAATGCAGCTGTTACTCAGAGTTTTGACGGTGGTAGTAAAATGGAGTCAAACAATAAAGAAACAAAAGAAGGAATCAGGGAAGTACAGCAAAAGAAAAGCTCAAATAGATCTTTGGGGAGAATAATTCCGGGTGAAGAATCTGATTCTGACTACGGGGACCTTGGAAAAGATGAAGATCCTGTAGAGGATGAAGATGATGATGAATTCATGAAAAGGGTGAAGAAGACAAAAGCTGAGAAGCTTTCTGTTGTAGATCACTCGAAAATTGATTACAAACCTTTCAGGAAAAATTTCTATATTGAAGTAAAGGAGGTATCTAGGATGACTTCTGAAGAGGTTGCTGCTTATAGGAAACAACTAGAACTGAAAATACATGGAAAGGATGTCCCCAAACCAGTTAAAACTTGGCACCAAATCGGACTTTCCAGTAAAATTTTGGACACTATAAAGAAGCACAACTATGAGAAACCAATGCCAATTCAAGCCCAGGCACTACCTATAATAATGAGCGGTAGAGATTGTATAGGTGTTGCCAAGACTGGCTCCGGAAAAACCCTTGCATTTGTACTCCCAATGCTGAGGCATATTAAGGACCAACCACCTGTTGAAGCAGGGGATGGGCCGATTGGCCTTATAATGGCACCCACTAGGGAGCTTGTTCAACAAATCCACAGTGATATAAAAAAGTTTGCCAAGGTTTTGGGCATTAGATGTGTGCCTGTGTATGGTGGTTCCGGTGTTGCTCAACAAATTAGTGAGTTGAAGCGGGGTACTGAGGTGGTTGTCTGTACCCCAGGTAGGATGATTGACATATTATGTACAAGTGGGGGTAAAATTACAAATCTGCGTAGGGTAACTTATCTAGTCATGGATGAAGCTGATCGGATGTTCGATATGGGCTTTGAACCTCAAATCACTCGAATTGTCCAAAATATTCGTCCAGATCGTCAGACTGTACTCTTCTCTGCTACTTTTCCTCGGCAGGTTGAGATTTTGGCTCGCAAGGTATTGAATAAACCTGTGGAAATCCAGGTTGGTGGCAGGAGTGTGGTGAACAAGGACATAACACAGTTAGTTGAGGTGAGGCCGGAAAATGAAAGATTCCTCAGACTGCTAGAACTACTTGGTGAATGGTATGAGAAAGGAAAAATTTTGATATTTGTCCAGTCACAGGACAAATGTGATGCTTTGTTTAGAGACTTGCTCAAGCATGGTTATCCATGCCTATCACTTCATGGAGCTAAAGATCAGACTGACCGTGAGTCTACCATTTCTGATTTTAAGAGCAATGTCTGCAACTTATTGATTGCCACAAGTATTGCTGCCAGAGGTTTAGACGTGAAGGAGCTTGAACTGGTGATCAATTTTGATGTTCCAAACCATTATGAGGATTATGTGCACCGTGTTGGACGAACAGGCCGAGCTGGTCGCAAAGGCTGTGCCATCACATTTATTTCTGAGGAGGATGCAAGATATGCACCAGATCTTGCTAAAGCATTGGAACTCTCTGAGCAAGTTGTTCCTGACGACCTTAAAGCTCTTGCTGATGGTTTTATGGCAAAGGTTAACCAAGGGCTTGAGCAAGCCCATGGGACTGGTTATGGTGGTAGTGGTTTTAAATTCAATGAAGAGGAGGATGAAAAGAGGATAGCAGCAAAGAAAGCACAAGCAAAAGAATATGGCTTTGAAGAAGACAAGTCAGATTCAGAAGATGAAGATGATGGAGTTCGAAAGGCAGGAGGTGATGTCTCACGGCAGGCTGCCTTTACTCAACAATTTTTTGCTATCACTGCTGCCTCAAAAGGCTCTACGTTGGCTGCTCCTCCTCCCATCTCGCATGGTCAAATGCTTCCCAATGGCGGACTGCCTGTTTCTCTTCCAGGTGTCGTGATTCCAGGTGCGGCAACTGTTGTGGCTGGGGCTGGGCTTCCGGTTGTTGGTAATGATAACACAGCTAAGGCACTTCAAGCTGCCATCAATTTGCAGCATAACCTGGCTAAAATCCAAGCTGATGCAATGCCAGAACATTATGAAGCAGAGCTTGAGATTAATGATTTCCCCCAAAATGCTCGGTGGAAGGTCACCCACAAGGAAACTTTGGGTCCAATTTCAGAATGGACCGGTGCTGCCATTACTACCAGGGGACAATACTTCCAACCAGGCAGGATTCCAGGGCCAGGAGAACGCAAGCTTTACTTGTTCATTGAGGGCCCTAGTGAAACATCTGTTAAGAAAGCTAAAACAGAGCTAAAACGAGTTTTGGAAGACATCACAAATCAGGCATTATCACTTCCAGGTGGAGGTCAACCAGGGAGATACTCGGTTATTTAAGTGTAAGTTATACAGCTTTAGTACAAAATACATCATTATTTAATTTGGATTTGATCTGAAGCTCATATCAGTTATTCCTTGCACATTATGCATTTTGAACGCTTATAGCTATGTCAAATGTATTCTCTTCCTGAAATATCCCCTTCTATTTTCTTGTGCATTGTGTGGATGAAAATTACCTCTAGGGTAACCCTAAAATGGAGTTCTACAAATGCACTTGTAATGTTCTGAGCTTGTAAATATTGGTCTCCCCTTTAGCAAGGGGACTGTTTATGAAATTTTATTCTATTTCTCAATAATTTTTTACAAGTGGTAGCTTTATTGAGTTAGCTGTGTAAGGTGTTAAATTTGTTGTCAATTCCACGTCATTCCCATTTTAATTTCTTCTCTTTTTCCCTTTTTTGGTTTATTCTTTTCCTATGGATCGAGGATGATTTAAGCCTATGCCCGCATGTCCAATTTAGTTTCTGCTCATCGCCTTAGCTATGGCGGCTGCTGGAGAGGCGGCGATCCGGTGCGACGCTTTTGTCATTTCCCCCTCTGCATAACAGTGGATTATTTCAAAACTCCATTTTCCTGGATTTATCTCATTTCCTCCTTGTGGGTCTGATACATAATATTTTGTTTTCGCAGGTCTGACTCGGAAAAGTTCCTGAAGATACATTTTTCCTTGCAAAGTCTCCCGTGCTCATTTGACAAATCATTATGTAAAGATGACTTCTACAAAGTGATCATCATATCGGTTTGTGCTCGACGAGAATCGTAGACTAATTACCAGATGGAAGGTTTTGGGTTCCTGCTTTTCATTACAATTTTTCTCGGCAGTTGCTAGAGCAATCTGGCTGTCTTGATTGGTTACTGTTGCGTCATGTCGATGTTACTAGTATTATTTTGATTGGAAGTTCTTCCTATTGTTGTATAATTACAATATTATTCTTAGAACAGATCATTTGAGCAATATAAATCCATTTTTTCCCTTCTATCCAGCCAGTCTTGTATCGACATCCGAAATAAATTCTGTAGATGGCTATTTTACATATTACAAGGGATGTATCATATGGCGAAAATGGGGTTTTTATTGGTCTTTTTACAACGTCTATTTTTTGTATGCTCTTCATTGTTCATAAAGGACAGGACAAGTGATTAGGTGGTTTGAAAGGCGGCCTGTATTTATAGCTGCCCAATTTGTAGGCGACTTACAACAACTACTCACTACAAGTCAAAAAAGCTGATTGAAAATAACAAGTTCCAGCTAATGCCTCAACCAATAAATTAAGAGTCGTAAGCATTTTGATTTTTTCTACTCCCTTTTCCTATAATGAAGGTGAATACAACAGCTTGAATGGCTAACAAGGTTTAGGGAAAGCAGTTCAAACTTTGCTTTTTCATTCAATATATTATTACAGAAAAGCCGTAAACAAGGTGGATTTGTTCGTTTTGTATAAAATTATCACGTTTCTTCTTCTAAAGGGGAATTAAGTCTGGGATGGAATCAATATTTCTGCACTCCCACTCACATTCAATGAAGTAGCATAAATTTTTCTACTTACAGTCTTCGTAAAATTGTAGGAAAATTAATCAGTCTCAACTTAATTAAAATCTTTATTACCACCAAGTAGTAGTAGTAATAGAAAAAAGGAAGTAATTGTAATACATAAACCTATAGATAAATACAACTCATGCTATTTTTAAGTTACCTTAAAAAAGCGTGGTTGCCAAACATGGCCCACTATATATAAATGTCCATACGGTGATGGTTATGATTTCCTTAAACAAACAGGTTAGAGCTTTCTTCCTGGAACGTCCAGTCCAGTCCCTTCATGTAGCTTTTTTAAATAAATCTCCTACACCAGCTATTTCTTTATTCTTCTCTATGTAGGTTTGGTCATTTATGTATATATAAATTCTTTTTCCTTCCTTCGATCAAATTTATGAGCTGAACCAAAATGTAAGTTTGGACTCTTTTTTTGCAATTTATTTTGATGTTTTATTTATTTCTTTGTATTTGTGTTCTTGATGGTGTGTCAATCAAGAACTTTTACATGTTTTGTTAAGTTATCGAAGATGTGATGTGATGTGATCTGAAACAAGAATTTTTACATGTTTTTCCTTCTTAGAATTATTAGATCTTTGGTAAAGAAATTTGCATAAACATGGCGATTTTGGATCTTTTCGTTGCTTCATCAATTCCGGTGTTGAAAGTGCTACTGGTAACTGGATTGGGAACTTTTCTTGCTTTAGACCGCGTGGATATCTTGGGAAAAGATGCAAGAAAGCACGTAAATAATGTAATGAAGAATGCGATTATTTTGTATAAATTTCTTTGTACATTTATAGAAAATTTCGTATAATTTAAATATAATCGTGATTACATTGCAATATGTCTTACCGTGTTTTTTTGTTTTGTTTCCTTTACAATAGTTCTATGTTTTGCACTGACTTGTCAAGATTTCCTGGGAACAGGTTGTGTTTTTTGTATTCAATCCCGCACTTGTGAGCACGAAACTTGCTGAAACTATTACATATGACAGCATTCTGAAGTTGTGAGTCGAGTTCATTTGATTCTGCAATGTGTTTGTTGCATGTTAAATTGTTGGTTTTTTAAGTATTACTGAGTTGAAATTTTGCAGATGGTTCATGCCAGTTAATATTCTCATCACATTTATAATTGGCTCGATTCTTGGATGGATTCTTGTTCAGCTTACAAGGCCTCCTTCGCACTTACGCGGCCTCATTGTAGGTTGCTGTGCTGCTGGTAATTGAAACATGAATTCATATTTTCTTCTGATTCTTTTTTTTTTTTGGTGTTAATGAGTTGATTGTTGAAATTTGAGGCAGGGAATTTAGGGAACATGTTCCTTATAATGATTCCAGCAGTTTGTAAAGAGAAAGGAAGTCCATTTGGAGCTCCTGATGTCTGTCAGTCATATGGTTTGGCTTATGTTTCGCTGTCAATGGCGGTAATATATATGATTTTAATTATATTTAGTGCCAAAAAAACACTGTTTGATATGTCTTTCTTTGGTTTTTCATTTAATTTGTTTTCAGATTGGAGCTGTTTATCTATGGACTTACGTGTACAATATTGTGCGGAAATCTGCAGCTAGTGTACAAAATATATCAACTGGGGAAAGCTGCACAGAACCACTGCTTCCTTCTGTCTATAAATCAGATAGTGAAGTTGAGGATGTTCCCTCTTATAAGCTAATGCTAAGGAAAATGTTTGGAAATATAAACTGGAAGTCAGTATTTGCACCTTCCACCATAGGAGCGGTGCGTTCTAATTCGTGTTGTTATCTCATATGCCTTTTGTAGTGAGGAAGCAGAAATGAATATGGAAATTAGTTGTGGGAAATGACTAGTTTCATTGCATATAATTTGGTGAAACTTAAATATGATTCTCTCTACTTGACAGATCGTTGGATTCGCGATTGGACTCATCCCATACATTCGCAAGTTACTGATTGGTGGCGAAGCTCCTCTGCATGTAATTCATGACACTGCTTCCTTGCTGGGGTATTAAAATCTAACCAAAATTGCCATTTATGCCTTATTGTTCTGCTTGCCAAGTAGTTTATTTCCTCTCCTCTCATTGACTGCAGACAAGCAGCCATCCCAACTCTAACTCTAATTCTGGGAGGGAACCTTCTAAAAGGTTTGAAAGGGCCAGGGATGCAAAAGTCTGTCCTTTTCGGCATCATTGTTGCTCGGTATATTGCAATGCCTCTTATTGGCATTCTAATTGTTAAAGGAGCTCTTCGTTTCGGCTTCATTCCACAAGAGGATACACTTTATCGATTTATACTGCATCTGCAGTTTGCAGTTCCTCCTGCTATGAACATAGGTATTGCATACTATTTAAACTCTCTAACCCTGCATAAATTCCACTTCGATGAAACTATTTACCATAGTTCATGAAATTTACTTTTTTTTCCCCTGGCAGGTGTTATCACTCAGTTATTTGGAGCAGGTGAATCTGAATGTTCTGTAATTATGCTCTGGGCCTATGCATTGGCTTCAGTTTCACTTACACTTTGGTCAACGTTCTTTATGTGGCTAGTAGCTTAGTTCTCTCTGATTTTTTGCTTCCCATCAATTTATTTTTTTGTAACAAAATTATACATATATGGAGGAAATTTTACTTCTCAGCAAAGTACTTGGCTTTTTTAACTTTGTCATGACATAAAATAAATTGAGCAATCAAGAAGTGAATTTGCACTTGAAATTAAATTGCATTCAGTTAAATCATCACTAATCTGAGTCAAACAGAGTCAAACAAAAGACATACAAAACATAACTGAAGTATGCTCGAGAAAAGCAAAACAATATGTTCCTTCCATTTAGAAATCATAGTCTCTCGAAACTTGTTCAGAGAATAGACTTGTTCAGATCATCAAAGTAGGGATGTTCCATAGCTTTCTTTGCTGAGATTCGCTTCGAGGGTTCATATTGCAACATTTGCTGCATTGTCAAAATCAAATTTACAAGGTCATAATGTGAAACACTAATATTATACTGTAACATTTTTCTGGCCGGAAAAACTTACTGCTAATAAATCCAGCCCATCCTTGTCCAAACCAGGAACTGCTGTTGACAGACTCTGTGGACTCCACTGGGGATACTCATGCCAGTTGACCAGTTGGCTCACCCCAGGCCACATCTGCTCATTAGGTGTGCCTAACAACCTGCCACCGCAAATAACAGACTTTCAGACCAAACAGTCAAAAGAGACTAATGTGACAAATGGAAGGTCTTCTTAGAAGAAATCAAACCTGAAAATATGCAGAAGCTGTTGCAATTCAGAATCTCCAGGGAAAAGTGCTTGTTTTGTGACCAGTTCAGCTAAGGAATTGATAAGAAAAAAAAAGCAATTTAGCAACTGATGAAAGGGGAGAGGCCGATAGATTCATATGAAGTCAAAAAAAAGGGAAGCAATTAAATAATCAGTACCAAATATACATGCAACAGACCACATGTCCACTGCAGTTGAGTAATGTGTAGCTCCTAAGAGCACTTCAGGTGCTCTATACCAGAGGGTCAATATCTGAAACGAGAAACACTTCACCATTAACTCTGAAAACTCATATTGCTGGGGAATCCAAATTGACACGGGAATACTAATAGTAATACTGAGCATAATTCACTACCTCATGAGTATATTTCTTGATGGGAAGAGTAAATGCTCGAGCAAGTCCAAGATCTGCAATCTTAAGCATCATTGTCTTTTTATCCATCAAGAGGTTGTGAGGTTTTAAGTCCCTATTTGAAAGGATGAATGGATGAGATTAGCCAGCTTATTGTTGTATCATGTGAATGAAATGTTGAAAAGGTAATATATTTTAAAAACCTGTGCAAGATTCCATGTCCATGGCAAAAAGCAACCCCTTTGCACAGTTGGTACATCAAGCTCTGGTCACATGGAGGATGGGTTAAATTAAAATTAATAAAAAATATGAACCATTTCTCAATTACCAACACGCAAAGAGAAAAATACTAATTCCATTTACCTTAACTATTTTAACTGGAATATTCTCTCCAGTTTGGCGAAAACTTCGAATAAATTTCTTGAGATCAGTTTCCATGTACTCGAAAACCAGATACAGGACAGTCTTCCCTTCCTTGCTCAGGCCTTGTTTTACATCCATCAATCTATGAAACAGGAAAGAATCAAAGAAATGCAATTGTTATCAATGTTGGCTCAGTACAGAAGCATCATTACAGAGAAGAAGCATTTCCATTGCTAAATAAATTTGAAACCCTAATGTCCTAGAAAAATAAACTAGAGATGCAATGGAAAAATAAGAAAACTGAAAAATTCCTAACATTAGAACTTAAAAACACGATACATGATTAAACATAAACCCTAATCGCCCAAAAATTAGAGATCGACGAAATTGAAAAATGAAATTTCAAGATGAAAAAATCACTACCTAACGATGTGAGGATCTCTAGAAAGCATACGCAAGATTGAGACCTCACGGAGAGTAGTGGGAGGAACTCCTTCCTCATCTTCATGAAGACGAGTCTTCTTGAGAGCAACAATCTTTCCGGTTGCTCTCTCTCTGGCTCGATAAACCTTGCCGTAAGTTCCTTCTCCTACTTTCTCAAGTTTCTCAAATAGTTCCATTACAGACACGGTTGTTGCAGGCTTCTCCATCTCTATCTCTCTCTAACGAAAATCCAAATCCTCAGAGTTAAAAATCGAAATTAGAATACAAGAAATGCGACGGTTATTGAATGTATAAGTGCATCTGCTTTTGGGGGGATTGTTGACCGTTGCGTTGCCCAATGAACCAATTTGAAATTCAAACTTTAGATCTTTTCTAATTTCCGGAAATGACCCTGGCGGTGGAGCGTAGTAAAGCTCCCCACAAAGTCAGTTCTGGCCCAATGGGCTCAAAGCAGGAAATGGTGTCAGACCTTGAGTGAAATTTAAGTCACTTTTGAAAGAAAGGTGGTGTGGTTTCGTTATATAATTTCTCGTACAAAATTCCACGATTTCTGAAAAAAAATTATTTTCCGAGTTAAAATTCGAATGTTATTTATTTATTTTTGTTGGTCTATTGAATCTGCGAATGAATTGAAAAAAAGAAATGAGCAAATAAGCTTTTCCATGTTACATAATCAACAAGTAGCAAGTATAAAAAAAATAAAGCAAAGTCGCACATAATTCTCACCTGTTTCGTCAAATTTGGCAATGATACAACAAAAATCTGGTGGAAGTAAATAGGCATGATCTTAATTAAGTGTTAGTGCCATGGTATTTTGAGTGATGCAGAGCAGAGGATCTAATCAAGTGTGCCCTAAAATCTGTTTTCTAGCAAGAATTCAAATGAAGAGAGAGTTGAAACAGAGAGAAAGGGAGGAAAATTGCCAAATAGGGGGATTTTTTTTTTTTTTTCAAGTTTGGGAGATCTTTGGGTAAATTCAACAGATTCAAATAGTCGTGGCTAAATTATAGCACAAGACCTGTCTAATCAAGAGCTCTATCCTTTGCATTTTGTCCGATTGAAACATTAGACAAAGAAACAAGCGTTGCCCTTCAACACCAAATATCATTTTTAGATCAGTTCAATCAAATGAAATATGCATTGAAATTAAAATGTGGAGAGAACTTTAGATTTTACTGCCAACTGAAATAATACTCATCTCATTGTAATTGCAGATAGGTTAAGCGCAGCACTGCTTATGGAAGGATGAACAAATATAAACTCAGCAAAACTTGCAGGATATGTATTTCCTCAGTTTATACAAATTCTAATGTTGAATTCACATTCGCTTCATATGTTATTATATTTTAAAAATCCACAAAACTCAGTTTACTGCACCTATAAGTTCAAGATACAAAACTAAGGAAAAGTTAGAAAATGCACCCTTGCGTTGAGTGACACTCAAGTTACACAGTGCAACAAGTCAGGCATTTTCTACTCTTAAAGTGGCGTTTGACCGTTGAATGAAGGCGAAGACATTGCAGACAGAACTTCCGTCACGGAGCCCATCACGCTCAAAGCGGCCTTCAGAACTTCCTGCGAACATCCTGGTTTCACAATTGTTCTTACCTGGAAAATGGGTTCAAAATAACATGTTAAAGCATAGATAACAGAATATATTAAGAAAAAACAAGTTGCAATTTTGCCTGCTGCAATGACTATGAGCTACAAGAAAACTTTGTTACTCTTGCTTGGGAATCCTAGGGGCATGTCACTGGCTCTAATATTAACAACCATTCTCTTTGCTTTGACACATGCAATTCTGTTTTCACCATGTAAAATGGAAATCAAGGAATTAGGAAAATAATAGTGAACGCACCTTGTCGAGGTATTCCTGCAATTTCTTTATCCGTCCCATGTAATCCTGATCTTCTACACAGAGAGTTACGGGCTTGGAATCAGCACCAGGACCTTCAAATTGAAGGGGTCCTGGATTTCTGTATACATCATCCATCAAGAACTTCATTGCATTCTGTCTAAGCAACCTGCAACCAAAGCCATTGCAAAATTAAGAACAGTATGATTCATGTCTGACATTAACATGCACATAGAGAGAGTTTTACATAGCACTATTATTTATATTATTTGAAATATTAAATCAAGTTTTAAAAAGTCACTAAAAATAAACGAACTGAAAAAAGAAACTTACTCGTATGTTTTGCCTTTTAAATCCACAGTAGCTGGATGAATAGCAGGTTTTCCAATTGAAGTGGCACCGGGACTTTGAGCCCAGCGTTTAACTGTCATCATAGCCTGCAATTTTAAACAGTTCAAAAGAAGTTACGAAGCTACATCACTGTGAAGCATTACCAAACGGAATGCATTAAATGCAAGGAAAAAACTCTTCAAAAAAATTGAATTTGACATATAAAGCAAATGAAATAAATTCAATAGGAATTGGACGAATAAAAAAAAAATTGAAACCCACTGTAATTGGAGCAGCACCACATCGCCACTTATTCACAGGATTTTTCAAATTTGTAAGAGTTGCCATGTAACCATTCAAACCAGCTGCTAGAATATGGTAGCAGATATGTCCAAGAACCTACAGAAGAGTTCTCACATTAAATAAAATGATTCACATGTTCACTCAAAAGACATAAGATAAGAATATCCTTTGAAGTGGCTTACATAGGCATAGTCACAATCAAACTTTGATGGAAGGGAACCTCGGGCCTGATAACCGAAGAAGTGGCAGATAGCATTGAATTTTTTACCCTTGTATGTGCCTTCTTTCTGCTCAAAAGAAAAGTAAGACATCAAAAATTAATTAATCAAATAGAACAGAAGACATATAGACTTCCAACAGAAAAACAAATGGGCCGATTCTTATATCTGACTTCCCATACCAAATGGAACCATACATGTGAAGCACGCATCACATTCATTCCAGCGCAAAGAGAAATATAAAATCACTTCCAAAGCATTTACTTTGTTTTCTGCCCGAGAAAACAAAAAGGTTCTGTTCTCTAAGGTTTTCATAAACATTATTGGCTGATATGGTTAAATAGAAAGAGTTGCACTCTAGTTAACAGCTAGAGCTTTTTTGACACGCTTACCAGCAGTCCATTCAGTGAAAGAACCTGAATTATAGTTTAAAATCCCATCGAGCAATAGTGGTGAGCATGAATATGAGCAATCATAACATTAACCAGACATCAACAATTTCTTCCATATTACAGATAGATCAGAAGCCGTATAATGAAAGAATGAAAACCCTAGAGCTTACCATCCTCTTGTTCATTTCTGCCTCAACAAGATGTGCCAGAAGTTTCTCTGTCTCAATCTAAACATGAAAAAAAAGGAGCAAACAGTATATCAGGGAATCATTCATAACTTCACTATCCATTATCCATGAGAATATCAGGCTAGTTACCTGGGATAACTGGGCTGAATCATCTGATTCTGGGTAAAGAAGTAGCTGCGGCATGAAGATACCATAATTTAGATGGGTAACTTACCAACTACACTCACTAATAAATATCATCCCTAATGTACATTTAAGAGTATCCAAACCTGTTTCTTGATAAATGGAGGCAGAAATTCAAACAAGGCAGATGCCCATGGTGAGAGTTGAGTTGAAATGTTACTGGGGGAAATACCTTGCTTCAACAGACCGTGTATTTCCTGAGAATAAATAAAATTAACTATTGCATAAAAGAGAGAAGCAATGATCTAGCTATAAATATAAATACAATCATAACTACAAAAAAAAGAGCCTCTATAGGTGTTGTCAACAAAGGAGAGCTAAAAACAGTTTACATATGATATCTCATGTACATATAAATGTCTTGTTCTGCACCTATGTACATAAATAAATGCAGTTGTAATATTTATACTTGTAAAATTGTGAATACATTGACAATTACACTTAGTGTCAACGAAGGGGCCATTAAAAAAAAAGTATCAACAAAGGGAAAGCATAGTTTAAATTAAAAAACTACCTTTAAGAGAGCATACACTTCAGGGATGCTTTCAATGAGTCCCTCTGGCAATAGAATGACCCCATGGTACTTGTCTAATAAATTTTATTGAAGTCAGCAACAAAAATAACTATTATCATAAAAATTACATAGAGCAAGCTAAACTGTTAAAGACCTTGTTCTGCTCTGGCTTGAACTGCATCACAAATTTGTGTTGTGATATCAAAAAGAGTGAGCTTTGATGCAGCCACCTCTTCACCGAGAATTACCTTCAGAAAGAAAACTGAACAATTAGTTATAGAAGGGATATACATAATAGATAAATTGAAACAATAAAGATGAAAAAAGGATTAAATAAATCATTAGATGAGAAAAGGCCATCAAATTGAAAATACCAACCATATTTGGATGAGACTGGAGGGTGCACTCCAAAGCGACATGTGATGCCTTTCGACCCATAAGACGGATAAAATAATAATACTGGAAAAGGAGAGAAGTGAGAAAATTTTCAAATACAAACCAAAAACAAAACAAAGGTTAAACTCATTAAAAAAAGCTTAAGCAAGAGAACAGCTTTTGACGTTCCATTTTGTTTTAGCATATATTTGGTGATATTGACTAATCACTGATTCCCAGATGGATCAAAAGGGGGGAAAAGCAAACTCTTGTGTATAAAATAATAATACTGGAAAAGGAGAGAAGTGAGAAAATTTTCAAATACAAACCAAAAACAAAACAAAGGTTAAACTCATTAAAAAAAGTTTAAGCCAGAGAACAGCTTTTGACGTTCCATTTTGTTTTAGCATATATTTGGTGATACTGACTAATCACTGATTCCCAGATAGGTCAAAAGGGGGAAAAGCAAACTCTTGTGTATCCTCTTACTACTGTTTTAGGCACAAGAACACCAGAAGAATGTAACAACATGAATTAATCTGGTCAATTGGACAAAAAATGGAATAGTCAGACAGAGATACAATAAAATCATTACCTTCTCTGCAGAAAGAGCATCAGTGCAGACATTGCTGATGAGCTGAGAATTGACCTGCGTATCAAGAAAATGAGGTTTAACTTTAAAGAAAACTAGAATATCAATTATCACCAAAATTCAAACAGAAATGGACAAAGAAAAAGGTTTTTCTTTAGTTTCAAATGTGTAAAGAATTCATGCTATACTTCACAACCCAAATTTTCTATTTGATCCGAAAACATTGGCTCTGTTGTACACAAGGCATAATCTTAAAAGATGAGCATTAAAAAGTAAATCTACCATCAAGTTCCACCCTCTTATATGCATGCTACACCATATTATCACATTTAAAGTCACATAAAATCACACTATTGCAAAAGCAGTCTAGTAAACACACTAGATTGAAGTATTTCATATTCTCAGAACAAAAAAGATCTACAACAATTCACTTTAGCAAAAATTAGAGAATTGTGTCATCCCGAAGAGTCATAGGCTATTCAGCATCACTTGCAATTTTTAGATAAAGCAAGTACTCAAACTATTTACTAAAGCAGAGAATGAGCATCATTATACCTTGCAGATAGTATCAAAACCAACATTGGTTTCCACAAATTGATTCTTGAGATCTCCATTCAAAGTAACAGGAACGCCAACCACCTACAGAACTCATATTCAATTAATTTAGGCAACACAAAAGCATGCTCCAATTGCAGAATTTGCAAGCAAATAATGGAAGACATTAAAAATATGCAAGTTCATGCAATGACAATTGAATGTCAATTTTAAAAACGTATGAATATACTTTTGTTGGACATTTTGCTTCAGCAAATGTCTCAGCGAGCTGAGCAGCATCTGTATTTGATGTAACTCCTGCAGAGGACAAGGAAACAAAAGCAATAGTTATAGAATGGCATTTAGTCCAAAAATTTATTTAAACTTTTATTGCAATCCTCAAGAATAAATCTTACCTCCAATAATAACAAGGCCATCCAATTTCAAATCATTGCATGTGTTTAGAGCAGCTTTAACTTGCTCAGTTGTTCTTATTTGATCTTTAGTCCGACCCAACAAATCATAACCGCCTTGACAAGCATGAAAAATTTAAAAACTAGTCAAGCTTCGTGGCCATGCAAATTTAAAGATCTCAATTAGACAACTACCTGAGCATTACATACCTTGATTTTTATAGGTCGAGAGAATTTCATCTGTTATTTCAAGAGTTTTCTTGGCAAATAAACCTTCAGAACCACCTGTACAAATAAACAATGTGAAAGTAAATATCATTCCATTCGGAGAAAAATATAAGGCCCTATTGAAAAATAGGGATGCTAATAACAAAAAATAACACACCGTGCTTCTGCTTCTGATAGAAAGAAGCATACATATTGGTAATAGACCTTCAGGAAAATAGAGAGTACAGATAGAGTTCTACTGCCCACAATCGTGTTATAGGGGTAAACCACTTAGAAAATTACAAACTAAGGTTTATTACTAGCAGATTTTATTTTTTCTTTTTCGACAGAAACAATAATAAAATAAATTAAGTTCCACAAAAAGTTATATATAGAAAAAGAACAGTTCATCTAACAATATTTTTGTTTCTTTGAAGGGTTTGGCAACCCATGACAGAAAATAATCACACAAAAAACTGAAGGCGTACTGCTCCTTACCTAAAAATCCAAGCAGAGTACTTTTAGGGTTGTGAATTTTCAGAGCATTAAGAAGACCCCATATGACATTGTGGCCTCCAGGAGATTGTCTTCCACAAAAGACTATTCCCACCCTGTTAAGAGGTAATACACTAACAAAGTAAGACCAGCAATTCTTTCAAATCAGGATCTAATAGAAGGAATGAATACCAATATTAAAACAATCAAAGAGAACACTCATAAAACATCTCGATGCTAAGAAATGCACATATTGACATTGGATAAAGGAACAGATTCACACACATACCTCATAGCCGGATGCTCAGTGATGATGTGGGCATCAGCTACTTTAGCAGTTGCCCTAAGAAAGTGGGCCAGAGGCTGACCATAAGTGTGAGGAAAGGAACGGCTTATGGTATGTGCGCCAGCTGGATCGGCAGCTGTAGTACCATCGCCAAATTCCACTCTTACAGTAGTTCCCTGCACAATGGCACAGTCAAAACACAATCTGAGCGAATATTCACAAAATCAAACTTCGAATCCATCTGTACTGAAAAAACAGAATCATCAACGCAAAACATAAATATCAATAACAATAAGATCTGACATTAGATCTCGGCAGCAAAAACCTAACAGTCGAACTGAACTAATAATCATATACTCATCTAAATTTCCAGAAGATCTCAACATTGTTTGAAACGACGAAAACGAGAAAAAAGGAAACACAAGCGATCATATGCCAGAATCAAACAGCAGTAGATGAAACAGGAAATGGCAAACAGCAAAGAGCAAACAATCGAAAAAGCTAAAAAAAAAAAAAAGAGTATTGAAATGAAATACCTGAAGACAGGGAGGGAGATCAGGCTGATAATGAGATCGTTGCTTTTGAAGCTCGGAAAGTTCTCTGGGAATGCCGAAATCGGAATCCATGGGCAGTGGTGGTTATTGGTGTTTGTTGAGAATAGCAGATAGTAGGTAGTGGGACTGCTACTGGCTTTCGAATGGGCGTTTTTATATAGCAGGAGGAAGAATAAGAAAGGAAAACAGGAGGACTCGGCGATACCACCAACCAACCAAAGGCAAAGCGCACCATTTTTTGGTGTTTTCTTCCAAAACTCGCCTTGCTTTTCTTGGTTATTACCATGTTGCCACAATTGTTGTTGTTTTATTACTTAATTACCCTTGCTTATCTAGATCTAAGAATTAATATAAAATTAGCATGGTCTTAGAACCACCAAAACAAATTTTTTCAATAAAAAAAAAAAACAAATCCTAAATGAGCCCATGGTAAGGCTTTTTGACCTTAAGCTAGAAATGATGGTGCTAATTTTCAATTCAATTTCATTGACCCACTAACATAATATATTCATATGTTTTTGCTAATTACTTAGCATCAAGATGAGGTTGGCAACTATTAGTTGTGGTATATTTGTTAGTCACAAAATTCAATTCATATTCTTTTTTAATAATTCAATGGTGCTCAAGAAATATATTGATCGAAAACAAGTCGAAATTGCTTGTTTTATGAATAACTACTAAATAATATTTATTAAAAAACTTATTAAATTATAATAATTACTTGTTAAGTTCTCATATAATCAAAATATCATGTTAAAATTAATTGAATTTATATTAAATTTGCTCACTAAAACAATTTTAATTGATTTATTACTAATAAAATTTATGATGACATTATTATTTATGTGGGCAGTGAATGTATTTTCTGGAAACATATTTTAAATAAAATATTACTATCATATGATGTTTGGAAAATCAAGTCTTTTTTATCTAGATCAATAGAATCTTCAAATTCTGTATTCCAATTTAGGTAGTCATGATTTTGGCAGCTGTAAAAGTAAGTTGAAAATAATTACTATTTTCTTTCTTAAATATTTTTAATATGAAAAATTTGTTTCCTCTCAAGGACAAACAAGGCATTGCTGAAAGGAAGGTGGGGGGAAAATAGAAGATGCGCAAATTTAAGAAAAGCACTTTGGTAGATTCTAAGCTAATGAGAGGAATATGCTGTAAAGTGAATAACCAAACAAAAACGACATAATATTATATTATAGTTGTTATATTGCATCGTTTACCTACCGCTCAAGGCTCGATAACCGTTATTTAGTTTTGAAGTTTCAGGTTTCTAATATTTTATGGGTTTCACTTGCAAATTTAGACCATCACCTGAGCCAGATTTTAATTGAACAGCAGTGTTCAAGTGTTTCCAAAGTACTGGAATTAAAAAGGATTAGCATTTTCTAAACCGTGCCATAACACTTTGACACTTTTATATAAATCTTTACATATTTAACAGGTTAAATACCATGGGCGATTTTGAAAACCAACATCGAAACTTCAATTCCTATTGATTAGCTAAGCAACTTCATTTCATATTGATTAGCTAAGCAATCACGTACGCGCAGCTCATAAGTAAAATGAGCTCTTAAGGGTTCTTTAAATAGTGCCCACCAGCCATGGGAAGCCAATATGAATTGGCTACTCTATAGGAATCGTAAAGGCTTCTCCATTCCTGTATTAACCCTTTGATGGCAACTAAAAGCCATGCCTAAAAGAATGATGACATACAAGTAGAGGTGCAGGATGGAATTTATAAATACAATATACTATAAAAGCAATTAAATATTCAGATTCTTTTAAAGAACAAACAGAAAGGCAAGAAAGAAGAAAGAACAAACATATTCAATACAAAATCCACGACTAACATATCATGGTCCGCAAATCATCAGTTCTGGGGAGCAAAATTTGACAATTTTACTCACCATAGTCCTCAAAATCCACTAGCATATGACAAGATCATAAATTAAGACTTCCCTTGATTCCTTCTCTGTCAAAATAAGAGGGTACAAGACCACAAATGAACCAGGAATGATTCACACCAAGACTTCAATGGATTCTACTTTCATTCTTGTTCTTGATGCTTTACATCTCCTACTATTCACAAAAGATACAATTACTATCTTACTTCCTGCTCCTCTTTCTGCTACTTCCTCTTTCACATTTTCCAGTGGAACTCCCACCGGACTTGACTGTGGAAGCTTGGGCAGACTGAACAGGCACATGATGCCCAGGAACCAAAGCAGGGAACCCAACAGCAGGGATTCTGCAATTCAACACAGTATAATTATTTAAAGAATAATCAAGCATTCAACAAGTTCAAGAACATATCAAGTTAGCCACATCATAATGCTGAGCCCAAGTACATATAAGTATATTGGAATCAGTAAGCTTCACTGAGCGCATATTGAGGAATGCTGAATCACCTTGACTGATATGTTCTTGTATTCATATCTCAATCAAAGGGGTTTTCTAATTAAGGCTTAATAATTGCTTATAAATAAAATTATTTGACGTAATTGCAAATATTAGGGGTGAGAATTTGGTACCGATTACCAATCGAGTTCTCATTTAACGATTAACGAATTTATTATACCAAATGGTAAATTAGCAATTGTTAATTATTGGTTACTAATTGAATTACCAAATAAGCTAAACTATAAGAAACAAAGCTTCAAATACATAAAATCAGCAACTGCTATGACCACTGAACCTAAACATGCAGTAGAAGCAGAAAATTCATTGAGAAAACGTGAAGCAGAGCACAAGTATAAAGCTTTAAGAATAAACTAAAAACTCAAATCACTAAGCAAGACAAACATTCAAACAATCAATGATTGAATAAAAAAAATTCTCACCCTCTAATGATCAGCAAGAAACCAAACAACAATAATGCTAACAAAGTGATAAGGTGGATTAGAGTTAATATTAGGGAACTGTTCATTCCTAAAGCACTCCATGTCCTGCTAAAGGGGCAGAAATGAAGTTCCCAATAGTGCATACTACCAATTTTTCATATAAACTCTAATCATAATAGTAAATAAGCATATCTAATAATCAAGATAAAGGAATTAAGAAAATATAATGTGGTTAACTAAAATGATTTTGAAATAGAAAATCATAAAGGAAATCAATCATCAAGTAAAAATAGTGTTTTTCATGAGTTACAGAATGTGAGTAGCCTTCCTTTAGAATGATATGTAAAACTAACAAGGTATGTAGTTACAAAGTTGAGAAAAAAAAAAAGATTACTACTTTGATAATGTTGTATCAGCACATACCAAATATTGCTTAATGTTCATCAGTTCTATTTCTTGTATTCTATACGCACGTTCTAAATCGTCATAAAGGATTACAAACACTAAATGGATTAAGCATTGGCAAAATGATTTATAATACATACCCAACAAGAGCACAGCAGACTCCTGCTTGGCCGGCGAAAAACCAAATGCACTGCCATTCTGCAAACTAAGACGCAGAGCATGATTCTCTGCGATAACACATTGGAGTAATCTCCCCAATCTTCTGCATTCTCCTTCAAAATACTTGCTCTTAATTTCAAGATCCTTCACATACATTTTCTTCCTCTCCCTCGATCTAACAGCCGCATCCCTATTTCTCAACTGCCTGGAAAATCATAACAAAAATCCAATACATTCAATTCCACAATCTTCCCCTATGGATAATACATACATTACTCTCACATAACATACTAAAAAATAAACATCCGAAAGCTTATTACAGAGTAATAGACAAATTAAAATTACAGGTACCTTCTCCGTTTCTTAGAGATATCGGGATCTTCGTCATCGTCGTCGTTATTGTTCACCTCGTCATTAATAATCCTCTCCGTTTCCTTTTCCGTATCTGAAGCGGCGCTGTTTCCATGGTCGGAAACAACCGAGTCTTTGTCGGTGAAAGCTTCAGGGATCTCAGCAGGAGAATCGACTAATATATCAGCAAAAAAGTTCTCATAAACTTGCTGGTTCGGCTCCGCTAAAGAAGCCAAATCGTCATCGTCTTTCATCAAACTGTTCTCGAGCTGCCCGATCCATGAAGACACCGAATCGGGAGAAGAAGAATAACATATATTAGCAGGAAGCGATGATTCCGACGGCAAGGAATGTGAGCAACCTTCAGGTAGTTCAGTAAACAGATTATCCCAATCAATCTGTTCTAGATCATCGAAATTGACTTGCCCGAATATATCACCTTCCTTAAACTCTGTATCCTCCATAACTAAATTAATTATTTACAGATTCTCATTGCAAGAGAAGATTAAGCAACGCTGTAACATATATAGCAACTGTTCTCCCCGCTCAGGAAAATGGCTGGAAGTAACGGTGTGAAAGATGGTACGGGTTTCTTTGGAGATAAGAAAACGTAACGGTGACACGCTTTAACTATGATCATCCGCCGGTCACTTGTATAGCATCGAAGGATTGTGGTAGATTTAGGTGGTTTCATGAATAGGAATATGTGTGAGAAACAGAGAATCCTTTTCTCTCTTTGACTTTAGTTGATTTAGCAATGCCATCATCCAACCAGTAGAAACGCTCTCCGTGGACAATTGAACCTCGTGGCTTTTCCACGTGGAAAATTATGAAATTTTTTTTTACATTGGGCCAAACAAGTTTGTACTATTACATTCAATTTACAACCTCAGAATCAAATTAACATAATATATACAAATTCAATTAATGCAATTTAGCTTAATTATGCAAATACAACTTAATTATAATTATAATAATAAAATTAATTACAATAAATTTCAAACAATACGCGCACAAAGCACCTTTTTTTTTTAATGAAGCTTACATAAATTAAAAACAAGTTATAATTTTATATAAATAAATAATTATTGTTTTATTATTTAAAGAAATATAATATTTTTAAAAATTAACTCATAATGTACTCAAAGAAATAAGTAAATTTTCTAAGGAAACAAAATAATATTTTTGAAAAAAAATAAAGTTTTTGATCATATATATATATTTTAATTACATATGATATTCCAACATTTACAACTAGAAAATATTTATAAGAGTTTATTATTTAATCTCCTTTTTAAGTCATTTCATTGTTAATAATTATTTTATCTCATATTTTACTAAGTACTTTTATTTTCTTATAAGATTAACTAAATTGTCTTGCAAATTTTTATTCTTGAGTAATACATTAGCTTTTTTCTAAAAAAAAAAAAAGAAAGATTAACCAACTTTCGTGAAACATTATTTAATGTAAAATATAGTAGCAATTAAGAATTAAATTGATGATATGACCATTATCTAAAATATATACTCATCTCCCTTTCGAATAAGTGACTGTAAATGTACTATGTTCTCATATAAGTGTTTACATTTACAAACTCAATAACACGAAATAATGTATTTCTTTTATTTTTCAATCATATATTAATAAAAATAATATGATTAAATTATTTTATTTAAAAAATGTAAGAATATGGAAAGTATATTATGTAGAAACCAAGACGATATATATAAAGAGAAAAAATTTAGATCTAGGATCATAGGTCTCGTGCTCAAAGTAATTTAGTCTCATGTTTTGGTAAATTAAATAAATGGTAATCATTTATTAGGGCTGTGCATGGTTTCCGGATGTCCTGAACTGATACCGATAATTGTACTAGAAACGTAAAAAATTAACTGGAATCGAAATTTTTAATTTTAGATGCTGATTCCTTATCTAGAACCGTACCAAGAACCAATCCATAAATAATAATGATAATTATACATTTATAAATAATCATATAATTAGAATTAGAGTTTCAATTAATAATCATATATAAAAATAAAATTAAACTATATATTAAATAATATTATATTCTATTTTTATTTTAAAAAATAATATCACATCCTATTAGTTAATGGTTAAGTATCTAAAGCAACTTAGAATTTACACCTACAACTAAACTACAGTAAAGATTTTTTCATTTTAATGTTTGTATATGAAATTTCTCCTTAAAAATTTCAAATTAATAAAGTATCAAAGTGAGACACAATTGCAATAAAAGTTAAGAGTTTTATTTTTAGTTTCTTTAATTTTTTTTTTTCATCTTATATTTTTTAGTATTCACTTACAAGCAAATCAATAATATATGCATATATTTCA
The DNA here is from genome assembly GCA_948099555.1 of Croton setiger. Taxonomy (NCBI): domain Eukaryota; kingdom Viridiplantae; phylum Streptophyta; class Magnoliopsida; order Malpighiales; family Euphorbiaceae; genus Croton; species Croton setiger. The sequence continues at coordinate 7,393 of CANUEY010480800.1, read as the reverse complement.
TAGAATTTTAATAATGCTTAGATAGATATGAATTATAATTGACCCATAATTAGGAAAGTTAGCTTCATCCCATCGAGCACTATTTTATTTAATTATTTGGATTATTATGTATGAGTATCACAATTACTTTATAATAAACAAGTTAATTATTTAGAACTCTTTAATTTGAAATTCTAACCATTTTGATTCTATTTTTTTTTATTAAAATTAAAATGTCTAATTTAATATATAGTTCTTTCCCGAAATTGGTACAGGAACTGATAGGTGCCGGCACCGATTCTAAATTTTTACGGTGCTAGTTTCAAAATTTTAAAGAACAAAAAATTAGGTGTCTGAACTGGTATCAGAACTGAATCGTACACCTCTATTTCCTACAAGATATTCAAAACTTGGGTTTTTTAATATATTTTTTTTTTTCAAATAACATGTTAGGATATTTGTATTGAGTTTGAAGATCTATTTTAATAAGTTGCAATACAGAATTTAACTATATTTTAAATTAGACATGAATTCATTTGTATAATTAAATTTGCAATCATGTAAAAATTATATTACATAATCAATTTCTCCAAACTGTGACCCACTAGAATTGATCTTAAAACTTTATACAAACATCTTAACATCTTATTTGAAAGAAAAAAACATAAAATTGGCTGGTCTTAAATCGAGACCACTAGCTAAGCCCTTAGATAAATTAACTCTTATTTTTAATGTTACTATTACAATTAAACACTTCATTTTAAAAACTAAAAAGTATAATATTATAAAAAAATAAATAACTAAATTATTGAATATTTTAAAATAGAAGAACCACAAAATTAAATATTGATGAAAAATTTTCAGTTTTTTAGTTTATCTGCTTTAAAATATTTGATCGTTTATTCATTTACTTTTTAAAATATTCAAAGAACTATATTATCAAATAAGAAAAATAGAGATACGGACGAGACGATCAAATAAAAAAAAAAAAAAAAAACAAGAACATAAAAACTAAATTATCTAAAATGCTAAAACGGAACGACTAAATTAAAATTATAATTAGCCCTTAATGTCTTGTAAAATTACACAAAATTTAAATAGGTGAAATGAAACGTCATTTCTATTAATTAGCTCCTGATTGGTATGTTTGATAGGTGAAATGAGCGAACAACTGAACATTGCCATTAATATTAATTTCATATTTTGTTCAAATTTATCTGTCAAGAAAGATCAGAACATAACCCAAAAAAAAAAAAAAAAAACCCAAAATGAGACGAAATCACGAAACTGCATAAAAGAAATGCAAGCAAGGGCAAGTTTGGACTTAAATTAGGAATTTGACACTTCTCAATCAAAACATTAGCCTTAGTACTTGCGGGCTTTATGGTGAAATTAAGTAGGTTTAGGGTTAAGTGATTTTTTATAAATTGAAAAAGTGCATTCAATTTAATACAATAAACTGAGATCAAAACAAATAAAAAACCAAAATTAGATGTCATCAAATGAAGAATAACACCACCATCAGATTAACCCCATCTTGGCTAAAAGCTTCACTAAGCATCCACTTTTCAACAATAAAATTCTCAAACGGTCGCTCTAAAAGCTTGAGTCACAACTAAACACTTTAAAAAACAATCTATCATCCTATGTGTTGAACTCATGCCTACCACAGAACTAAAAAAAAGATGTGGCACACCATCTCTATCAATTGTTGAATTCCCCCTATCAACTGAGAAAACTGCATGTATATAGAGAGAGAGCATAAGAAATTAAAAAAGGGAAAAAATGGTGCGCTTCTATCTACGCATCACGCATCAATGAAATTCCTAAAGCAATTAACTGCTACTATTTTAAAATTAGCAATCATACAAGCATCTCTAGCTTCATAATTCCCCCAAGAAATGAGCAGCAAACCGACTTTCAATTCTATTTCACAGAAACCAAGCAAGTGTTCGCACCAATTCCTTTCTTACATTAAAGAAGACCGTGGAACTTCTGTTGATATACCCCTGTAATAATATCATTCAAAATAGGTTCCCAGAGAAAAATGATTTTTCTTAAGAAAAAGTCTACCACCACCACACTCCATAATGGGATGCGTCGACCCCCAGGAGTAATTGAGCAATAAAAAAAATTTAAAATACTAACAGGACAACTCTTTCTTTGGTCACCCTTGTGTTCATCTAGCCCAATTCAGAGATCCAAAAACCGGCCCTAAAATCAATAGTGGATAAGTCATTAGCAAAAGAAGAAATGAAAATTATTGTCGTGTGAAAGGGAAATAGCAAGTAATAAAATATAACAATCATACTCCCAAGAATCAGCAGAGCATAGAAAAACTTTCAGATCCCTATTGCTGTATCCTTGTGACTTAAAGTCTCTTAAAGGGTCTCTGAAGCGAAATCCTCAAGACCTACCTACAAAATGCTAAAGAACATGTGATTGCTGATTCAACCAACAGACGAAGAGTGATGAACAACAACAATTGTATCAAAGAAAAAGGCTACCCCTACCCCACTCTAAACAGGACTACAATGATTGTCAAATGTGAATTATAAATAACAGTTCCCTCACCTAAAACCCAAAGTCCGTAAAACCTTATCAAAGCCCACAGGAAACAACCACGCCATGAAAATAAACAAAGAATCCATTTTTCAAATAATATTCATGCTGCATATTTATACATCAAATAAGCTAATTCCAACTAGTTTGAGCTAATAATATATGCTAATGTTGCCAAACCATGAAAACAACAACAAAGGGATAAGTAAAATGATGGAAACATGAAAGTAAACAGGCTGCCCAAATTTTATTAGAAAATATTTAACTAAAGCCTTCTTATTGGTTGAAGATATATAAAAAATAGCAGTGTAGGAATAAGTAACAAATCTGTTAAAAAAAAAAAAAGACATCTTTTATATATCAATAATCTAACAATCTCTCAAGACTTCCTTGTCTATATATCGATAATTGAACAAGTGGAGTGAGATTCTCAAAAGTAAATATGCATACACACTACAGAGAGAAACTATAAAATGTCCACAACACATGAAGCCAGCATTTTTCTAAGTACTTGAATCACTTGCCTTATCCCATCTCACACTTGACAAAGCATGCCAACTATTGTTCAATAATCACTTTCATGCATGGGATGAGATCTTTCCCTCAATCACCAAACCTAGAATCCACACACCAAGTCAACTACATTTACCAAAACCTTCTTCTATATCCAATTCAACATTTCTGGACAGCTAAAAATCCCCGGTAGAAAACAAGGAGAATATCTAAAACTTGCTTTATAGCACTGCATCCTAGATAGAGTTGTGTTCATACTCACAACAAAACAATCCCCATAAATCATCCACAGTTTCAGATAATTGACTAAAGGAAAACAGAGGAGAACCTCTATATATATTTCTTAGGTAACAATAATTACAGCATGCATAGTAAGAAAATAGCAGCAGAGAAAGCTAACATTCTCTACAACTGGCATTTAATCCCACTACTCTACAACTGGTAGAAAACCTAAAAAGAGACATAGAAGTGCTGAACCATAGAATCGATACATAAAACACAGTTTCAACAGTGAAAAAAAAAATGCAGCAACATAGAAAGAGACATTCAACAAAACCAGATCATAGAAAAATAAATAAGTAACATCTGACATGGAGACAAAATCATTAAACAACAGTAGGTTCATAGAACCAATTCGACAGAGGATTGAAGCACCTTAAACCTTCAACATGAGATAAGGGGGTAATGCTACCAATGTTAAAGTAACAATGGAACAGACATAATTTACCAACACCACCATCCTACATCAAAAATAGTTCCAGTCCTTCCAATGAAGATCATCAAGTGTTAAATATGAAGAGGCTCAAAGAGCAACGTAAACCAAACATCTGAGCCTAGAAACGTTACCAATAATAAGAGAAAAATGCCAAATAGGCACAATGAGCTGAACTCATTCTCGCTGCTTTTCTTCCCTCTCTCGGTTCCACTGTTCGATCCTGGCTCTCCGTTCTTCACTGCCTTCCCTAACAGGGCTCCTGCTCCGCCTGGGACTGCTGCCATGTCGTCTTCTACCACCATCTCTTTCATACCTATCATTCCTCTCTCGACTTCTGTGCCCATTCCCTCTGTAATCACGAAAATCCCTATCTCGCCTATCATCCCTATCCCTATCTCTCCTATGCCTTGGACTCACACTCCTGCTCCGGCTTCTACTTCCTCTGTATCCACGGTACCTTCCAAACAGTTTCCTCCTCAAATCTCTTCCAATCACCTTCACATGCATAAAATTGCAGTAACCACCACGGTTACAATTATTCTCCTCAAACTGCCGGCACGTAGCTTCACGGAAGTCAGTGACAGGCGAAAAATCAGCAATAATAGGACGGCCAGAGTAAAACCGGCCTTGTAAAGCTTGCAAAGCAGCTGCTGCTTGCTCCTCTTCCCTAAACTGAACATAGACATTTCCGATCATGTGGTCAGCTAGGTTATCGCAGACGTTGAGGCTCTCGATCTCGCCAAACTTGTTCAGTTCTTCAAATATGTCTTCATAGAAGTCCTCAAAATGCTCCTGGATCTTTCGCGGATCGATGGGCTGGCCCTGGGCATCAACTCCAGGTGTGATCATATCGGGTCGCTGGTACATGTTGGATAAAAGGAGAGTTGGGGAGATTGTAGGGCGGTTGTGTAGACGAGAGCAACGGTCTCCATGGCGGCAAGCACCGATCTTGAAGTAAAATGGGCAGTTAACTCTGTCCTTTTCGGTGCCGAAAATTGAAGCCAAGTGCTCCGCCATGGTCGAATTAACTCGAAGCTTTCCTTGCTCTGGTTAGGATTATATTTCAATTCAATGGAAAGAAGAAGACAATTCAATGTATGGAATTTGTAAATTTTAAACTCGATTCATAGGCGAGGATGGAGGAGAGAGGGATGAGTAGACGCGATTTCGGTAAACCCTAATTTGAAAATGATTTGGGGGGAATAGGAAGGCAAGGGTGTTGAGCGTTCTGGTCTCCGGAGCCCAAAGAAATGATCATACCCTCAAATCCATTATCCTTCGTCCGATTCTTTGACTTTTTTCTGAAAAAAAGAAAATTGTGAAATATCCCTTGATTGCTAATTACCTATTTGCCCTTTATTCTTTCCTTTCTTTTATTCTAGTTGCATCGAATGAAATTAAAAATGTTTATAATAGGGTTCCAGGATCTTCAGTTTCTTAGGCATGCATAATTGTGTAAAGCACAATCATTTATATTTTATAACTATAGCAATTATCTATTTTTTCAATTAAAATTTTATTAAATAATTACATATTTATTTTTTTATCATCCTAGACAAGTTTGAAAGTTAGACCCTAAAATTCCGAAAAATTAAAAAGAGTTTACAGAAATTTAGTATTTATTTGGAAAAATTAACAAAAAATAGAAAACTCATATTTTTTATTTAGATAAATTAACAAAAATTAGAAAACTCATATTTTTTATTTGGACAAATTAACAAAAATTAGAAAACTCATATTTTTTAGGGGTAATTATTTTTGGGTCCCTGAAATTTGGTTAAATGTACTCTGGGGTCGCTCTATTTTGGAAATTGTATCATCTTGGGTCCCTGAGATTTGACCTAATGTACTCTGGGATCCCTCTATTTTGGAAATTGTATGATCGGATCCCACAATATATATTTCATTTCATTGAATTAGAAATATGAGTTTTCTAATTTTTGTTAATTTATCCAAATAAAAAGTATGAGTTTTCTAATTTTTGTTAATTTTTCTAAATAAACACTAAATTTTCTGTAAACTCTTTTTAATTTTTCGGAAAAATTAAACTTTAGGGTCTAACTTTCAGACTTGTTTAGGATGATAAAAAAATAAATATGTAATTATTTAATAAAATTTTAATTGAAAAAATAGATAATTGCTATAGTCATAAAATGTGAATGGTTGTGCCTTACACAATAAAATCTTATCATGTCACTTTAGACATTAAAAGTGTTTTGGTGTAATTGGTTATTATGCATGCTTAAAAAGCTGACGGATCTTGGTTTGAACCCTATCATGAACATTTTTTATTTTTACATTGATTTGATTTAAAATTGGGTTTAATTAGTCCGATTCGATTCAATTAAATCATGGTTCGATTCAAATAAACCAAAGGGTATTTTTGTCATTTTGAAAAAAAAAAAGTTCACTTTTTTGTTGACTAACGGAAAAAGCTAACGGAAGGACCTCAGAGTACAATTTTAAAAAGTTAGGGACTATTCGATACAATTTTAGAAATAGAAGAACTTTCGAGTCTATTAGACCAAATCTGAGAGACCCAATAGTAATTACCCCTTCAAGTTTTAAGTTGACTTTAGTTTTCATTTTTTTTTTAAAAAAAAGTTGATTATAGTTTCAATTTTTGTAAACTAATTTAGAAAAACAATTAACAACTCTCCATCCAGACATTTACAATGAAGAAAAGAAAATAAGGAAGAAAATAAGAGTAAAGTTTTAAATATAGTTTATTTTTTCTCTTCTTGTTTGGATAATATGGGTGGAAAGAAAATAAAACTATTTTCCACTCATTAAATTTACAAATTTAACATTTTAAGTACATAAATATTATATCTGAATATAAGTAATCTTATTTAGTTAAAATTACTATTCCAATTTTCCTCCCATTTTGAGATCAATAGTAACTTATTTTCCTTCCCTCCTTATTTTCCTTCCTTTCTTATTTTCCACTATCCAAACAGGGGGTTAAAGATTTAATAACAACTAATATTGCCAAATCTAACACTTATTCATAACATGATTGCAATTAAAAAACATTAAATGAATAATCACAGTAGTTCTTTATAATTTGGTTATTGGTTCTAATATGTATTTTTTTAAAAAAAAAACAATGAACATACTATAAGCAAATATAGGACATTTGAGGTATATTTTTACAATTTTAAAATATCTTTATTATAAGAGGTAATTACTATTGGGTCCCTAAGGTTTGGCCTAATAGACTCGTAGGTCCCTCTATTTCTAAAATTGTATCAAATAGTCCCTAACTTTTGGAAATTGTACTTTGAGGTCCTTTGACCGTTTTTTTTTCAAAATGACAAATTTACCCTTCAGACTATTTGAATCGAACCATTCTAATTATTAAATCAAATCTGTGGAGCCCACTTACTATAAATATGAAAAATAACAACATTAAGGTTCGAACCAGCAACCTTTTAACAAAATTACATACATGTTAACCAACTGCACCAAACACTTTTATTGTATTAATGTGATGTGATAAAATTTTATTAAATAATTACATATTCTTTCAATTAAGATTTTATTAAATAATTACATATTTATTTTTTTATCATCCTAGACAAGTTTGAAGGTTAGAAGAAAAAGTTTAATTTTTCCGGAAAA
>CANUEY010480775.1:0-15492 GCA_948099555.1 Croton setiger | reverse complement strand
AATCTCAAATTTGTTCAAGAGAAAGCTACTGAAATATATGTTGACAACAAATCAGCAATTGCATTGGCAAAAAATCCAATCTTTCATGAGAGAAGCAAGCATATCGACACAAAATATCATTTTATTCGAGAATGTGTCAGTAATAAAGAAGTTCAACTCAAGCATGTGTCATCAAAAGATCAAGTTGCTGATATTTTCACAAAAGCTTTAAAGTTCGAAGATTTTAGTAGATTGCGGTCGGTTCTTGGTGTTACAAAATTATAAGTTTAAGAGGGGGTGTTGAAATATTAAACTTATTAATGTATGTGGTTTCCCAAAAGTCATGCCTATTCACTAAGGGTTGCGTCTATTTACTGAGGGTTGTGTCTATTCAGTAAGGGTTGTGTCTATTCAGTAAGGGTTGTGTTTATTGACTAAGGGATGTGTCTATTCCCAAAAGTCATCTTGTATCTATAAATAGTTTATTCTATGGAAATTCAAAAAACAAGAATTACAACATATTCATCTTCTATTGTATTTTAATTCCTCAATTTTATATCTAACAAAGTTTTCCATGAATCCATTTCAAGGTTTTCAGGTTTCTTACCCTTCACTAAGTCTAAGATATTCTCAACAATTGATTTAACATCATTTTATGTAAAAAAAGCTCCATATCACAACAGAAAATTATCGAATACAACATGGAGACTTTACTCATTAATTCTTTAAAAAAGCAAGGACCCAAAAGTTAAGTGAGAATACGTGGAAAAATAACTTGAAATACAACATGGAAACTTTACTCATTAATTCTTTACATAATTTTATAAAAAAGTAGATGACAATCCATAAAATTTGAAAAATAGCAGTAATGCAATAGGCCCTGAAAAAGGAAGAGAAATGAAATATTAGTAACGTGCAAAATGGGATTTAATTTGTGCAAATTTTCTAACTTTTTATTATGTCAAATTGTTAGAATTTAGAATAAAAATACGATGATCTGTGAATCAAGCTGTAAAGGACTCGGCCAATTATCAAACCATATATCCAGAGATAAAAATGTGTAGCCTAAATCATAACTTTGTTGAATAAACGTTAAATAAAACATTTAGTAAGTTTTAAACTTAGAAATTAATAAGAAAATAAATGGTGAAAAGTTTTTTGTTGTAAATGAAAGATCTATAAATTATACATCTTTAATTATCTTTTATTTCTTTATGTTTGTATAATGTCTATATAAAAACAATTTTGTTTTCGTCTGTATTATGACTCAAATTAATATATAAAAATTAAATATTCTTTTGGTTTCAATTTGAATTGTCGAATTGGTATCAGAGCAAATCGCAAATGTGATGGGTCAAATGTCGCTACCACGACTAACGAAGGGGAATTATGAGAATTGGAGCATTCAGATGAAAGCTCTTCTCGGATCTCAAGATTTGTGGGAGGTGGTCAAAAAAAGTTTCGAAGAACCAGAAAATACCACGGGATATTCGGCAGCTTAAAACAAGGCGTTGAAAGAGACGTGATCAAAGGATAAAACGGCGCTATACATGTTGTTCCGAGCCGCTAACGAGTCAGGCTTTGAAAAAATTGCCAGTGCAAATACTTCAAAAGAAGCATGGGACATTTTAGAAAAAGTGTTTAAAGGAGCTGACCGAGTCAAGCAAGTACGTCTCCAAACTCTTCGTGGCGAAGCACAAAAACCTTAGAAAAAACTATTTAATTGAGTCCTTATTTTTATTATTTGGACAAATTGACATATAAATTGAGTTACATAATTATACTTATTGTTGATTATGATTAATATATGATAAATTGAGTTTGGTAATTAATTTTTAAAGTGTTTTTAATATAGAAATTATATGATTTGAGTTAAAATTCAAAGAAAATATTATTGTATGGTATTAGAATTTAATTAATTCAAAGGAATAAATATTTAAACATGCATCATAGCACATATGGATTATTTATATGATAAATTGAATATTTTTGTTATGTTATGCATTATAGGAGAATCGAGTTCTAGAGGGGACAGAGTAAACAACCTGAGACCCACCTAACTCTCAGCAGTAAGGTAAGTGTAAACTTACTTACTTTTGTTTATGATTTGTGATTTGACAAAATATGATATTATTGAACTATTTGGACCAGTACTGAAACCCGGTCAATTGACTTATTTGCTTTTATTATGTAATTATTGAACTGTTTAGACTGGTACTGAAACCCGGTCAATTGGAAATTATTGATTATTGAGAAATTGTGTTTTTTACCACTGATTCAGTACTGAACTCCGACCAGTTGACATATTATGAATTGTTTATGGATATATATGCTGTTTGGACTAGTACTGAAGCCTGGTCATTAGATTATATGAAATATTGCCATATGGAATATCTGTTATGTAAATGCATTTCCACAAGACTTAAATATGGCGTTGTGATCGTCGTGACCAGTGTTTACAAATTTCACAAAAGAAACCTAAGGTTTCTATATGATTCGACAAATGGACTTTCAGGTTATATTATGATACAAATTGATCTTCGGATCACCATATATATATGAAACGACCGACGAATCATTTCGGTCTATATGTTACTGGCCAGCTATGGATACTTACTCTGTGAAATTCTCAGGGCAACACTTGGTCGATGAATCACAATGAAAGTAAATGGAATATTATGTCATATTGCATTTTATGGTATTTTTGTTGAATTAAATGATGAATATGACTTTTAAACGTGTAGTTTTGCTAAGTTTGTGATATATGGAATTATATGTTTTCTTTATGTATTTGTTTACACTTACTGAGTATGCGACTCATCAAAATCGCCATTTATGTTTTCAGGTCAGCAGTTTGGGTGAATTTTAGCATTTCACTAGCTTATGCTAAGGTCGGTACAACTGAAGCCTAGACTTCTCTCTCTCGTCTTACATCACGTGTATAGTTGCATATAGATTTTGGTTTACATTTTGGTCTGTAAGGAATAACTATATGTTTTGGCATATAAATTATAACATAGTATGTTTATTATGTCTTTTTAGTAAATAGTTTTTGTTAAACCAAATGATATATGTAAATTATGGCTTGTTAGTTATTATGTTAATTTTAGTTATTGTAATTGATCTGTGATATATAAATGTTTGATATGTTTAAATGATATTGTATGTTTTTGGTTTATCCATTATCAGTATGTTGTTTGTTCAAATGGATATGTTATAAAAGAAATAACATGTTTTATGACGTATAGATATAGGGTTGGTTGTTATATTAAAAGCCTTTCATGCTCCAATGGACTCTTAAAATAAATCAGTATGTTATCAATGAACACAATAACAAAATTATCAAGGAAAGGTTGTAATACCTTGTTCATTAATGTCATAAATGCAGCTAGAGCATTAATCAACCCGAATGTCATGACTAAAAATTCATAATGGCCATTTTGAGTTTGGAAAGCAGTCTTCGGAATGTCCTCTATGACAATTTTCAACTGATGATACCTAGATCTCAAATCAATCTTGGAGAAAACTTTAGCTCCCTACAGTTGATCAAATAAGTCATCCACTCTGGGTAATGGATACTAAATTCCTAACAATCACCTGATTGAGTCTGCAAATCCATACACAATCTCATTATGCCATCTTTCTTTTTGACAAATAGTACTGCTGCACCTCAAAGGGATACATTGGGTCTAATGAAACCCTTATCAAGTAACTCTTGTAACTGTTTCTTCAACTCTTGCAGCTTCGATGGTGCCATTCTATAAGGACAACATATATTTTTGTCATTCCTAGCATCAATTCTATAGAGAGCTCATCTATCTACCCGGCGGTAAACCCGGAAATTCATTTGGAAACATATCTGGGAATTCCCTAACAACCAGAACATCTTCAACTTTACTGTTCACAGCCCGTGTGTCAATCACATATGCCAAGTATGCCTTACAATCCCTCTTTATCAAGCTGAAAGCTAATATAGCTTATATCAAACAGTTTGGTACCACATGTCATTCTCCACAGAAAATGACTTTCGACTGTCTTGGCGATTAAAAAACAACCTCATTGGCAAAACAATCTACCTTTGCATGGTGTCGAGACAACCAATCCATACCCAAAATAATATCAAAATTAGGGAAAGGTAATAGTATTAAATCTGCCAATAATACATGCCCATTGGTCCAAATATGACAGTTTGGATATAGTTGTCTCACATTTACAAACTCCCCTAAAAGCGTATGCACAATTAGGTTATAACCTAACTGTTTACTCTCTCTATGTAATTGAGATCCCATGTGCGATGAAATAAATGAATGTGAGAAACTAGGGTTAATAAGTGCAACAATATGTGTCTCTAAATTATTAAAGGAAACTTTACCCGCTATCACCTCAAGAGAAGCTAAAGCCTCATCTCTAGTCAAGGCATAAACATGTGCCTAAATAGGAGCTTATGAAGTGTTATGCTGTATAGTAGCTCTGCCCATGCCATCCCCAACCTGGGTTGTTGACATCTACCTCTGCCTCGACCTCTACCATAACCCGACTCGGCCCTACTAACACAAGTATTCTGTACCGATGCCTCTGATGGCGCCTGTCCCAACTCTCTTTTCTTAAGACATTCATTAAGGAAATGTCCTTGCTCACTACAATAATAACATCCACCGTAAGTCGTTGACACTCACCCTAGTAGTGCCTCCCACAATGTGCACTTAATGGCCTCGATTGAGTTTGGTTCTGACCTCTACCCATACTACCCTAAGATGGTGGATTAGCTCCCTGATACCCTGTCTGTGGACCACCTTGATAACCCGATGCTCTGCCTCGGGAATAAGGAGGAACTGGTAGTCACTGACTCTGACACTTTCGGGATCTACCCGCTTTATCTGTCTGTGTGATACCCTCTCTCTTCTTTCTTGGAACAAATGGGGATCTCTCTGTATAATTGCTCTACCCTGATAGCAACAGCTCACAAATCAGAGTAAGTCCTTAAATCACTAGGTGTGATTCGAGCCCGTATATCCCATTTCAACCCTTCCTCAAACCTCCAGCATTTATCTTTCTCTAGGACTACTAAATGACCGGTATAGTGTGACAACTAAGTAAATCGCTCACCTCGTAGTCCACCACACTCATGTCACCCTGTGTGAGGTTAAAAAACTCCCTCTGGTTCTAATATCGGTACATCTCTAGGGTATACTTGTCTTTGAACTCAAAGAACAAGTCATCCCAAGTCAAAATCGAATGTTGAAGTAAGGAATTGAGAATTGTCTCCCACCAATCATAGGAATCACCCTAGAGGTGATATAACATAATCAAACTTCTCCTCAAATGTGCACCCCATAATGAAAAACACTCTCTCTGTCCGCTTAAGCCAAGCCTCGGCTTCAGCAGGATCTATGGTATTGAAGCCGAACTTTCTGAGCTCCATGTAGTTTCTTCTTCTCACAACAGATTCAGTACTAGGGGCAAATGCATGTGGTTCAAATGATTCCTCTATAGAATGTGTTAGGTCAGCTTAACCCTCTCCCCTCTGAAACTCATATATATGCTTCATGTTCCTACATATAAATGTGTTAATACAATGTGTATGAATGAATTCAAATGCTATGCATGCGACTATGCCCTGTAGGGCCGTAGACCAGCTCTGATACCAAAAACTGTGACAACCTTCCTTGTACCTACTCGTCATATAAACAAGCCTTTTTTTTTCGAACATATAACATGACTATATCAAATAGAATAAACTTTAAAAACCATATTTACATGTCTCATTGATTTTACAAAACCGTTATCTATATTACAAACCAAATAAACTATACTGTTATAATTTATATACCAAAAACATAATGTTATAGGTTATAAAACATTTATACCGAAAACATATATGACAACTATACATATGATGCAATACAAGGGAGAGATGTCTAGAATTCAACTGAACCGACCTGTGAACATGGACCTGTATGATTCATAAGTCCATTTGAAATTCATATATTGACCTGAAGGTCCATTTATAATCCATATATTGACCCAAAGGTCCATTTGTAAAATCATGTAGAGACTCGTGGGTTTCACTTGTGAAATTTACAAATACCGATCAAAATGTTTACAACTGCCTTTATTAGGTCCTATATGAATGCACTTGTATGACACATATACATTTATCATAATATTCAATATAATTCAATGTCCAGGCTTCAGTACTGGTCCAAACAAGTATATATCAAATAATAAATCTCAATAAGTCAATTGGTCAGATTTCAGTACCGACTCAATGATCAAATCACATATTTTTAATTATCAATGATTTCAAATGACTGGACTTCAATATTGGTCTAAATAGTTCAATTATCATATAATCAAAGTAAATAATTCAATTGATCAGACTTTAGTACTATATCCAAGTAATTCAAATACCATATATTTTCAATATCAAATAAATCAATTGACCGGGCTTCAGTACTGATCCAAGTAATTTAAATCCATATATGATTCGTCATTTTAATAAAAAAATCATTTCAAAACAATACAAGTAAGTAAGTTTACACTTATCTCACAACTGTAATCAAGGTCGGGTCTCGGGTTGTTTACCCAAGTCCTCCTCCTATACTCGATTCTCCTATACAATTTAATATAACAAATATTTATTTTTCTTTACAAATAATTCATATATGACATGATGCATGATTAAACCTTCATTCTCTTTAAATACTTTAATTCTATTTATAAAATAATCCTATTTCTTTTGAATTTTAACTTATAACATATGTTTCCTTTATTAAAACAATTAAAAAATGTCATTTATATTAATTTTCAAACTTAATTTATCATATATTAATTATATTTAATAATATCTATAATCCATTTAACTCAATTTATTAGCTAATTAGCCCAATCTATAAAAATAAATTCAATTTGAACCAAACAAGACTCAATTTAATAAATTTTAAAGTTTTTAGAGACTTAATTGAAATCTGATAGCAACTATAGGGGTCAAATTATAATTTTCTGGAATCAATTTGGGTAGAGGGATTCAATTAAAAACAACTAAAAGTTCTTAAGAGCTTAATTGAAAATCCGAGAAAACTTGAAGGACCGAAATAAAGATTGCTAGAAATTAAATCCGGCAAAACTAAATTGAAAATAATTAAAAGTTTACTAAAAGGAATAAATTGCATTAAATTATAAACTTAGGGAGCAAAATGTAATTTTACCAAGTTCAGTTACCTTGAGGGAAAAATTCTCCTAAATGCAACCTATGTTGTCGTTTTGGAGCTTCTTCAACCTCCAGCAGTAGCCCGCGTGCTCTGTTTTGGCTTCGGTTCCAGCTGGTTTTCCACACAGCTTTCGGCGATTTTCCAGTCGTTTCTCGCCGGCAAATCATTCCCAAGCACTTTGGTTTTTCTTTCTTTTCTCTCTTTTTCTTCCTTCTCTTTTTTTGCTCTGCTTTCTATCCTTTACTATTTTCCTTCGTTTGTGGATTTTCTTTTCCCTTTCTTACCTTTCTACTTCATTCGTAACCTTCCTTAGGTACTCTAGAAACTCTAGAATGGGTTGTACTTCCCTTCTTTTCTCTCTTCTTTCTCTTTTCTTTCTTTTCTTTTCTCTCTCTTTGTTTCTATTCTCTTTCGTTTTCCTTCTATTTCCACCTCTTCAGCCTCCCTTTTAGACTCTAAGGAACATGTTCCAAGTTCCTATATATAATCCTCCTTTACATCTCCTACTTAAATTTTTAGCTTTAACATCAAAATATCTTAAAACCACTTTATTCTTTTCTTCCTTCTTTTTCCTAATCTATTGCTATCTCTTCCTCAATCAATCTTATCTATTTTCTTTCATTTTAATCATTATTATAATTATTATAAACATTATTTAAAGTTTCGGTAAAATCGGGTTCGAAAATATTCGCGGCCTGGTCGACGTCCAATACTGGCTCTGGTACCTCGCGATGCCAACGAAACTGAAATTACGACATTATTGTAAATATACGGTTCCCAAAATAATTATATTCATATATTACATTTACCTTTTTATTTCATTATATTTCAAAACAATTTCATTATTCGCGCTACTAACATTTTATCGGTTGCGACGAGTAAAAGCCCTAAATGTACCCCCGTTTACGTCAAACGAAAGTAAACAAGTCTTAAAGACTTAGTTTGTTCACATATTTTAACTTAATCTCTTATAATATTCACATATATTAGTTTCTTATCATGTAAGAAATCTTTTTTAAAAATGATACTTATGCGACAAGTAACGTAAAATGCACTTTATGCCTATAAGGACGTCATGTATGATACTTGGTTTGGTTAGGGATGTTACAATATCATTAATATATTTTGCCAAACTAAAACAGAAACAAGGTTTGACATGAAGCAACATGAGAGCAGAGACATGAGCAGAAAAAACCAAAAATAAAGAAAGAAAAAATGAAACTTGAAATAAAAACATAAACTAGAGAACCTAAACTTGATTTCCTGACTACGAATAAATACAGGCAACCTTCTTTTCATATTAAAAAACTAGTCTTGACTACAGGCAACCTTCTTTTCATATTAAAAAATTAGCTTTGACTTTAGAAACAAAGATTCAAGTTGCAATCAATAAATAGAGAGTACTCAATATACAGATCTCATTTTTTAATGTAAGACTAACTTCAAAACTTAAACTTGAGTTCACTCATGAAACAGGATCAACACCTTCAAACAAAATGTAAACATGTGACATAAAATACAAAAATACAGCAAACCAAAACATAGAACATGAAATTTAAACATTGAAAAATAAAGAATAAACATATTCCAATAGCATCACTTCTGATTCCCAAGCAAATCCATTCATAATGAATTAGAAAATTAAACCGAAAAAGGAATTAAGAGTAGCTCAGTTTTTAGACAGCTCATGAAATTTCTAGAATTCATACAAAATCAGTTTCTTTGCCGGGAGTTCTTAGAATTTAAAAACAAGAAATTTTTTAACAAATTAATTGGTTCCTAATTTTTAAATTAATTTAAAATAGGAATCCATAATTCCTAAAAATTCCCCTAATATGGAATTCTAGAATTTGCAATTTCTCTCTAAAAATTTTAATAATTTAAAGCAATTCAAGAAGAAGCTTTACCCCAAATAGCTGTTACTTCTGCTTTTTATAAAAGAAAAACCCCTTACCTCGAATCCCTCACGTTGGTTTTGATTCCCTCTCCTAGCATGCCTCCCTTTCATACGAGCCAACTAAGGAACGCCTCCTTGCTCTTCCTCGTTCGCGGCTTGCTTCCTACAAATCCTTCTCACCAAATCAATCGTACCAATTTCTGTTTTGTTAGAGGACAAAGCTCCTCTCTCTATTTTCATTGCTACTTTTGTTTAGCTTTTAGTTAATGAAGAGAGGAAGAAAATGATAGCGTTTTGAGGTGAGGAAAGCAAGCTTTCTTTAAAACATTGGCCTTTAAAGCATTTAAAAAAATTTGATCTTGAATGGAACTAGACTGTTTCGATTCAAATTTTATTTTATTGATTTAAATTGATTTGGTTCGGTTCAAGATCCAAAATGGGTTTAATCATAAAATAGATCTGATTAAAAGGTTCCACTCGAAATTAATTTAATTAATTTGTAAAATATAATTTAAAAACAATTAATTGATTTTGAATAAATTTTAGGGACCAATAAAAGAAACCGACAATGAACAAAACTAAAAAAAAAATTGGGATATTTTTGAAATCAGACAACTATCTTAGCGAAGAAATTGATCTATTTGAAAATCTAAAAATCTCACAAATCTTAGACTTTGATCATCACTGGAGCGTTTTTTAGGGGCAAATTAGGTTTACAATGATACATTATAATGTTTATATAAGTACTCTACTATAAATGAGGCCCTTTTGACTAGGCCAATTAAACTAGTTCTAGGACTGGACCTTCAAAGCCCATTTTCATAAAATGGTTGTAACAGAAGTTCTCCCTAACTAGCATACAAGTCATTCATGTCTTCATCTGAGGTCATCTAATAAATCCATGTAAGGAAAACATTTGGAGTTTAAGTGGGAGTTCTTTGTTTTGTAAAAGAAACTTCAGCGAACTTTGTATAGTTTATGAGCTTTGTGCTTCACATTACTAACGAGCGAGCTAATATATTAATGTTCAAAATCTTTTGTACAAAAATTTGCTCCATCCGTAATTGCTGCTTTTAGGAAGCTTCATCACTTTTATTTGCAATCCTAACATAGCTTCAACACTTTTAATGAGTTACATCCAATAGCTGGGCATTCTAGCGCGCTTGGTAGGGTGAAAAGTCACTTATGAAAGGAGCAATCTTCTTATTCTCTTATTCTTATTTCTTGACATCATGATAACATCATGTTTAATCTCATATTGCTACCTTTTTTTCCTAAGTTAAATAGTTCTAGTGATACTTCATTAATTTGAGCTAGGAGATTAGCCCCGCCAAACAACAAAAAGTTTATGTTTTATACTCGTGAATTTCATGTAAACCAATAAGAGAACCACTTTATGTCAATTCTCATATTCTTTTCAATGCCAAACTCGTACTAGGGCTTTTCAGTAAGTTCGAACCTAAATCATTGCTAGGATTTTTTGCCTTAATCTCATAATTAATTGTAGGAATGCCTTTATCTCGTAATTAAGTGTAGGCATGCCTAGATCACAGCTAGAGATTTTTTGCCTAAACCAATGCTTGGTGTAATACCTTTCTAATCCAACCAATGAACCGAACCGAAACGTCACAATTATCTAACCTAACTGATAGATCAAACTTAATGAACAATTACATGCTTAAATATTAAAAACCTAAATTATAATTCTCAATTAATAAACTTGTAAACAAACTATCCAAACTAAATCAAACTTATGGTAAGAATAAACAAACTCACAAATGAATAAGCTTTGAAACTTATTCCACTAATAACTTTAATTACAATATATTACAAAATCTTATTCAATACTTATCCGTAAACAAAACTATACAACACAACCATAAATATCAATTAACTGATGATGACTTTACAGATCATCCAGACTACTCTGACTTCAATCGGTTATTGCTTTCAACTTACGAGTTTAGAATTGCTTCCAACCTACGAATTTAAAAATACTAAATTCGCCTTAGTGTGTACTTTTAATTAACAAGCATATAATTAAATATTCAGATAACTTGGCACATAAGCCTTTATTTTTTTTTTAAATACCACATTTAAAAGAAACATATTCAAAGTAAGCACATTATATTTTTAATTAATAAACTCATTATCAAACTCTACAAGACAAACCGGTAATTCTGACGTCTAGATGAAATAACCATATATGTATAAGGCTACTTAGCCAATAATCAATGTTTCATTCAAGTCACCCTTCTTGAACAATAGTTGTTCCCTTCTCGGGATATGCATGCTCCTTACCAAATTCCTATGTGATATTACATTCTCGTCTAGACCTACTCAACCTTTTTATCAAATAGAGCGACAATTTTTTTTTTTTTTTTATCAAAAACACATATTATTTAACCACCATGCAATCCTATGCATATACCTTGTCTTACGTAAAAATATCACCAACTCAAATTGGTTTTTGCATAATCATCATTTAATCAACCCATCAATCATCCATATATTCTAATTTTTAATAAAATTGAATTTACTCAACATTCAAGAAATCATTTAGTTCAAATCTACATCCATCTTAAGCAAATTGAAACATGTTGTGCCTTTTTTGCTCGGAATCCGTCCCAATTTTAAAAATTTGTATAAAATAATCAACTTGCCCAAATTCTAATATTTTTATAGAATTTAACTTGATATTTAAATATTTCATTAAAATTTCAGACTAATATTGGATTGTTTATTTGGGGTGAATAATTAATAACCTATACCGATCATATATTGGATTGTTTATTTGGAGTGAATAATTAATAACCTATACCGATCATCGATACTAATTGGTTAGTAACCGATAACCGATCACCAAAATTAATAACCATTATTGATATTGAAATCAAATATTTTCTCTACTACCGATTACCAAATTGGCAAACATGCATTATTCAAATCAGTTTAAATTTCATAATTAATTCACAAAATCACCAAATTTAGTCAAGAACTAAAACAGATACAAAATTCAACACTCAATTCGTCAGGCTTAATACCCAACACAGACATTGTCTCGGTAACATTCTCAGCATCATTAGCAAACTCAAGTTTGCAACAACAACAACATTTTAAAGCCACATTACAAGCTACTACATGAGGTTTCATAGAATTCAACTTCTCATGTACAGCAATCCTAACTCTCCTCAAAAACCTGCAAAAACCCAGCAAGTTTACCACTTTGCCTACTAATATCCGCAAGCAAACCACCCCATAATCCAAAAGGCATAAAATACCTGTTTTTAAACATACACTTTAGCAAAGTAAAAGCAGGGGCAGCAGTATTGGCACATTTCATCAATTGAGAACAATCTGAACAGTAGTTTTGATTGAGTGTGTCAGAGAGAGAAGAAAGTTGAGAGATGAGTGAATTGTTAAGTGACATGAAGGGGAAAGCAGAGTTAGTAGCAGCTTTGGTCTCTAAGGAGAAGTAGATAACTGACACTAGTTCAGCTCAAGTAAAACATACGAACTGAACGACGTCGGTAGTTCCCATTGATTTTTACCTAATTTTTCAAAATGCTTTATTGCTACCGCTGTTAGCGACTGGAATATACCGATTGAAAAATCAACATTACTAATTTTCGGTAACCAAGATTTCGGTTCAGTATTACTTTCGGCAATTCGGTTTGCACCGAATTTTGCTCACCCCTGCTATTTACAATGGCCAAATCAGTCACACATACAGACTATTCTAGCATGAGTGTACTTGGAAAAACCACCATTTTCACAACTAAATTGAAACCAAAAATGCGCTGAAATGTTTTCCTAATAATAGACTTATTAAAGCACAGCATATACAAAATTCACTTGAGAATGATTTTTCGAAAATTAAATAAAAATAGCTGAAGTCAGAAGTCAAAGGTTCCTAAAGAGTACCCACTAGAGACAGTTTGAAAAATCTAATTTTTTTTCTCATTCAACATCATATCAAAACCATCTCAAATAAACAACATATTGAAAATTCATCCCAAGACCATTTTTCTATAATGCATCAACACTGGTTGCAAACATAAACTTTCTCAAGAAAATCAAGTCTGGCATGTAATTAAATTCAAGATTCTATCCAAGCTTGCTATCTCCAACAGAACACCTCTTGAACTACCTCAGATTATCCATTAGATTACATCATCTAGCTTCCTCCATAATTAAACACCAATCATCTTCAAGAATACTCACACTAAGCTAAGATTTTCTTTTCTTTTTTTTCATTCTAGTTTTTCTCTTTAACTAGGATGAACATCAAACCTCACAATTTCTCTCTTAATACTTCAGCCACGCATGAGAAAAGCAAGAGGTAAAGATATGCCCAAAGCCCACACACTTTATATAGCCTTTCTTCCACCTCTTCACCAAAACACACAGCCAAAACCAAGCCATTTGCCATCTTCATAACCCAACAAACAGCCATGACTCACCATTTCCCAAGCCACCTCATGCTTGAGGGCAAAGACATCCATTTGCAAAATTTCCAAACTGACCCTCTACCTTTCCACTTTTACCTTCTGGGCCCTTATTTTAATCCTCTGATTTATATTCGACTATCATTTTTAGTCTTTAAACCAAATTTCTTCTACCCCTATATATTTACTTTGAAAAAAAAAATAGTATTTTAATCAACTTTTCATTTTGAAAAAATTCTGCGAGTTTCACTCTTATTTTTTCAAAATTTTTCCTGAATTTAATTGAAATTTTTTTTTAATTTCCTTTAGAATTTTGTATAATTTTAAATAGTTAGAATTTTTTAAAATTTAAAAAAATGAGTGTTTTTATGAGCATTAAGCTCAAGGAAAAAGTATTGTACTGAGTTTTCTAATCTCTATAACATAGAGAGAAATATTTTCTAAAGCCCATGAATTTTAGACGGAAACATGTTAGACTAAGTTAATTTTTCTCTAGCCCTGAATAGATATTAGAGTAATAGAAATCTTAAGTGTGTATAGATTGGATGTAGGTTTAGTTTAGCCGAACCACTAAAATTCCGTCTCTTTATTTCTTTTCATTGCTTTTTAAATTTGCTTACATTTTTATGCTTTTTGAACTAAAATTAAATTTCTCAATCAATTACATTGAATATTTTACTAACATGGAAGTTGATCAATGTTGAACATTTTCCTTGTCTTAGTTTTCAAATTTGACTTAGTCTCTAAACACTGAAATTATACTCTGTCTGAACTCATTTTTCTAATTAATAAATCTCTAAATTCTAGGAAAATGTTCAGAATAGTTTTAAGTTCAAAATTTTTACTTGGAAAAGATATTGAGTCAAATTTTTGAAAATTCAATTTACCACAAAAAATATATTTCCATTCTCTAAGATTTTCTCCTAAATTTACATTGACAATAAAACATTGCTCTTCTTCATCCCAAGTTGCATCTGTATTAAGCTTCATAATGCTACAAACTATAAACTCTCAATTATCAGAATAGTATTGGTAAAAAATTAGTAGTAAAAATGATGTGAATTTTTTTTTATCATGTGAAATAGAATTAGATATTACCCTTCATCCGAAGGTATAATAAGCAAGCGATAGAATTTACATATTCTTATTTATAATAGCATTCTTATGAATATTGACTTCTATTTTCATCTATATTTGATTGATTCCCGACAATTACAAAAAAATCTCACCGGTGGCACAACTTATTTTTCAGATACTTCATTTTTTGAATAACAAAATTCTGTGTTTTGCGATTTTGTGTAATGTTAAAATCGATAATGTGTGTTTTTTATTTTGTGTTTGATTACAATTTTTCATTTTGTTGAGTTCAAGCTGTGAAAGTTGAACATAAATGCTTCTCTTGCTTTTGTTACTGCTATACTCTAATTTGCTAGTTGTTTTTTGTGAGTTTTTCATGAGAATATATAAGCAAATAAATATATTTTCATGAGTTTGTTAAGAAAATAAGTTTATTTTCCTTGGTTTTTTTTTGTGAGTTTTTCATGAGAATATATAAGCAAATAAATATATTTTCATGAGTTTGTTAAGAAAATAAGTTTATTTTCCTTAGTTTGTTAAGGAAATAAACGGAAATAAATTTATTTACAATGAATGGTGGCGAGAAGTGGAAAGAAATAAATTTATCTTTCGATAAATGGCGGCCGGAAGTGGAAAAAAATAAATTTTTTGTTCGGCAGCTGGTGACAGAAGATGGTAGCGGTTGGGAGGAAATAAATTTACTTTCTAGCAACCGGCGGTGCTCCGACAGTAGTGCTTACTGTTGACGTTCGATTTTTGCACCCCAAAATTATCCGAGGATAATAAAGAGCTTTGAATTAGAAATCGGCCTAATTCCTTTTCGGTTCGCTCTTTCCTCTTTTTCGAAAATATTTTCCAAAATATTTTTAGTCCTTTTCAT
>CANUEY010480468.1:0-11176 GCA_948099555.1 Croton setiger | reverse complement strand
TTAGAAAATTTAAATTAAAATTCTTTGACTTTTACGGCTGACTAACGGCAAAATTGGATGGAAAGACCTGAGAGTATAATTTTTCAAAAGTTAGGGACCCGATGATATAATTTCCAAAATAGAGGGACCTACGAGTTCGTTGCGCAAAACCTTAGGGACCCAAAAGTAATTACCCCAATTTTTTTCCTCTAAAGCACTTTAGCAGTGATGTAAGTTTTCCATCCAAAACTTTCCACCAAAGCACTTTTAGAATTCCACGTTCCACATTTTGATTTTATTTTGTTCACACGATTTGACTACGTAACTACAATTAACCATCTCCGAAAGTAATCTAGAGTCTTCCATTTGACAAAGCTAATTCCTCAAAAGGCCCAATATCGAAAGACTCAAACCCAAATGCAATAATGACCCAAACCAAATTACAATTGAACTCAATTACAAGTAAACTTAATTACAATTGAATCTATTACTTGAATCAAACTCAATTGAATTGAATCAAAAATTCAATTTATGGTATAAACAAAAATACAAAATTTTTCAAATAAAATTGTTGCATTCAATATATTCGATAATCCTTTTAGAATCTAGAAATAAAGTGTTCAATGTATGATAAATAAATGATCTAAGTATGCTCACAATTATGTTGTTCAAAATATGTTAAACGAATATTTAAAATATGTTCAAAACTATTTTTATTGAAAGTATGTTAATAACTTATTCTAATGATGTTTCAAATTAGAAAATCAATAACGAAATACCAAACAAGAAACACAACAACAAAATAAGACTTAAAAAATTAATCAAATAAACTCAAAATTTGAAAAATGTGCAAAGTATATTAATAACTTATTCAAAGTATATATCGAAATGGCAAACTAAGAATTTTCTAGAATGCAAATCAGATAAACATATATAAGTGCTTAATCTCCTTTTCTTATTTTTTAAAAGCAACTTATGTGATACCCAAAACAGAATATAAAAATTTGTTCAACACATGTTCAAAGTTTGTTCAAATGTTATTTAAGTAATAATAAGCATCAAAAAAATTTTAACAAGACAAAACACGAACATTCATATAAAATATGATAATAAAATCACTATTAAATATACAATGGTTAAATATGAGACTAAAATGCATATACACAAAGTGTTCAAAGAATGTATAATTAATATTCAAGTAAAATATCAATAATTATACATATAAAAAATAAAAAAAATAACATCAAAATTTTTGGTAATAAAAGTAAATCATATACAACTATATAACTTTTTTTTTTTAAAAAAAAAACATAGTCCGCTGGAGTACAAACCATGATAACATATTTTTTTTAAAAGAAAAAAAATTATTTCAACACATATACAAATATTGTTAAAAATATATTTAGCGACTCTCATTTATTGACGTGCAACCTTCACTTTCTCCAAATTTTTAAACTAATTTCTGCAAGGCTGGGAAGAAGATGGAACTGGTAGAAATTAGAAAAAAAAATAATATTAAAATATATTCGAAGGGATTTATTGTTGTCCAACAACATATTAAAAATGTCTATTTTTGTTAAAAATACATTAAGGATCTAATTGTTTGTCCATAAAACTTAAAAAGGCTCCAGTTTCGTCATTTTTTCCTTTCCTAGGACATGTATTTCTGCTATGATGATCGTGGTGGGCCGCCTTGTACAGGTCCAAAATAAGGAGTTCCTGAGATTTGTTCCTTTTCAATGTTTGGAAACGAACTCCAAAAGAATTGGAAAAGCAAAAATGGGATCCATAATTTTCAAACGCTATCTAAAAGCAATCATAATTTCTAAGAGTCGTCTAAAATACTATCTCATCTAACAATTTTTTTTTTTTTAAAGGTTCTAACAATAATGTTTTAGATAAATTTTAGATGTTAGGATATTATTATAAAAAGATAAATCCTTAATTTATGAATTATTATCTAGACAGCTAACATCTGTTTAAACAGTTAAACATTGTCAAAATAGTAAATTTTATCGAATAGATTCTTAGTGTTCTAATATTTTTATTTTTCTTTTAATTTATTATCTTAATTTTAATTGGTTTAAACTATAATTTGAAAAAAAATAAATAATGATGATGGATGATAAGTTTGAGTATTTGGGAAAATATATTTATAAACTTATAGGTATATTTAATTATTCATAAACTCATGAGTCTATTTTACATTATGAGCCAAATTGAACCTTTTCGAGTTTACACAATCCCCCTCCATTTGACTTTCTCGTTTGGACGAGGATTAGAAAATTACATTAGGGATTAGATTATAAACCATCTTATTTAACTGAATGCTCTAAATTAAAGAAAGCGCAAAATTGAACATATTATATTTATTCCCCAAATAATATTCATTCAAAAGTTTAAAATTAGGATTGCATACTCACTGTCAATATATTTTATCAAGACAATAAATTCTATCTTATAGGATGAACTATATATTTATATAAATATATTTAGTTAGATCGAATCCATCATATCACTAATGATTCATATATGCATTTATTGTTACAAAAAAATAAATAAATTATATTTATAATCTCAAAAGTCATTCCGAACATAACGGAGAATTCCAACATTAAAGTTCTCGATCTATTCATGTGATGTATTGTACATAAAGTACAGAACCAACGTTATGGATTTGGATTTTGGAATGTGAACACTACTTTATCTTAATCTTATAATAAGCATTCTTCACATGCAATCGCAGACTATATACAAACTAACCATAATTACAAGCTATCAAACTTACAAGAAAAGTACATTTTCAGAATGAACGGCTCAACACTTTCATTCTAAACCATAAACTTCAAAAAAAAAACCCTTTGCTTTCTTTTTATTCTTTCTTCTTTTTAAGTAATATTTTAACTTCCCAAACCAAAATCCAAAATAACTGACTCCAATTTCCTATAAATACTACCCCAAAACCTTTTCAGCTCCATCATATTTATCAACCAAGAAACGAAAATGGCGAAAACAAACTTCTCTTCTATATTTTTTTCAGTTGTAATTCTTCTCTTTGGCTTATTATCATTAGCAAGTGCAGTGCAATACAATGTTGTGAGTTATGGAGCAAAACCAGATGGCAAAACTGACTCAACCAAGGCCTTTGCTAGTGCATGGAAACAAGCGTGTGTCTCTACTAAGCCTTCGACAATTTATGTCCCGCAAGGGAGATTCCATCTGCGATATGTGGAGTTTAGAGGTCCATGCAAGAATAATGCAATCTTGATCCGTATAGATGGAACCCTTGTGGCTCCATCAGATTATTCTGTTCTTGGTAATATTGGAAAATGGATTTTCTTTGGCGATGTTAATGGTGTAACAATTTCTGGTGGATTTCTTGATGGCCAAGGTACTGGTTTATGGGCTTGCAAGTCCTCCGGAAAGAACTGCCCTAATGGTGCTACGGTACGTTTTTTTAATCGGCAAACAGAAATTATTAAATGTGAAAATGGTGTCACTGATTAAAAGAAAATTGTTGCTCAAACTGACACTTAATTATTAGACATAAAAAAGGAAAAAAATCATATGAATAGGAACAGCTTGATCAAAACATTAACTTAAATGATATTTTCATTTCTAGTGGGGTTATATTGCGATTTCCTTGTATTTGATTATTTAATTATATTAATTTTACAATATATGAAAGTAATAGACCTCTATTTTCTAATTATCATGAAAAAAAAAAAGAACTTTTAGATTGCTTTGATGTGCTCATTGATGCATGTAACGTTCTAAATTACTAGTAGAATATCATTATAATGTGTAAGGGATATGATAAGTCAGCAGTTAGCTTGAGCCATAATTATAGGATTTAACAATTAAGTAAGCCAGAAGCATGAATTCAATAATTTGACAGACTTGTTTTTCTTTTACAGTCACTTCTATTTTCAAATTCAAAACATATTGCAGTCAATGGGCTGGTTTCACTAAATAGCCAACTCTACCATATTGCCATCAATGGCTGCCAGAATGTGAAATTGCAGGCAGTTAAGGTCTCAGCCTCAGGCAACAGCCCCAACACAGACGGAATTCATGTTCAATATTCAACAACTGTAACCATCTTGAATTCCAATATTCGAACCGGGGACGATTGTGTATCAATCGGTCCAGGTACCTCTAACTTATGGATCGAAAAAGTTGCATGTGGACCTGGCCATGGAATCAGGTACAATTATTTGTTCAATTATTGTCTGCACATGATCCTCAATTAATTGAGTATTAATTATATTATTTCATTAATTAATGTTTTTATATATTATGTTTTGCTCAGTATTGGCAGTTTGGGAAAAGACCTGAAAGAGCCTGGAGTACAAAATGTGACGGTTAAAACAGTTACATTTACAGGTACTCAAAATGGGTTGAGAATAAAAACTTGGGGAAGACCCAGCAATGGGTTCGTAAGAAAAGTACTGTTTCAACATGCTACTATGACTAATGTTCAGAATCCTATCGTCATTGATCAAAATTATTGTCCTGATAATAAAAACTGTCCTGGTCAGGTATGTAATTATTTCAAGATTATTCATATTTGATTATTAAAATTTAGATTATAAGCTAAAGTGTTAATAATCTGGCATTGAGCAGCAATCTGGAGTAAAGATTAGCGACGTGACGTATCAAGATATTCATGGAACATCAGCGACGCAAGTAGCAGTAAAATTTGATTGCAGTAAGAAGAATCCATGTACTAAAATTAAATTGCAAAATGTGAAGCTGTTATACAAGAATCAGCCAGCCGATGCATCATGTAACAATGCGGATGGAGTTGCTACTGGTTTAGTTCAACCTTCTAGCTGCTTATAATTATAGTTACTGTTAATCCGTTCTGAGCCTGTGGCGTTTCGAGCACATTGTTTGGAGCAGCCCGGCCTTGCAATTTATTGTACAAATTGATATTCTTTATTGTTAATTATTTTTTCCTAATTTCAAAAATATGTTGGATTTTTAGTTATTATTATTATTCTCAAATTTCTTTTGAATATTTATATATTATCAAAATAATTACTTGACTAATTTTTGTTTTTAAAAACAATGATGATGATCTCTGTGTCAATTCAAAAGTCTCAATAAACCAATTGGAGAGCAGAGAAAGTTAAAATATTTTATTCGGTTTTTTAGTAATTTCGGTGATTTGTATATTAAATCTAAAAATAACATTGGAAAACCAGCATTCCGACGGTCCTAAAATCACCCCTCCTCTATTCGCCATCTAAATTGATACGGGTACTTTTGGGTTGGTAACTTACTTTTGGTCCTTGGTTGGGGATAGGAAATGCAATTGGATTCGGAAAAGCATTGTAACGAAATTGAGTTGTTTTGAATGAATTGTATCTGCATACTCATTGTAAACTTATTATAAATATATTGTTCATAGAAATTGAATATCACAAATGTATCATAAATTAATGGTAAATTTATCATAAACCCTTGGACAACTCATAGAATTTTATTTGATTTTTGAAAAATCATAAACTCACTAGAAACTAGTTAAAAACCTTTCGGAAACTAGCGCCTGCATTGCACATGCCTAGGATTTTTCATTAAGGTTTGGTTGTATATCCTCCATAAAATGGTCTTTTTTATAATTATTTTTTTATTTTGAACTTTTTTTTGACAAATGAAATAAAAAAATTAAATATAATTAAATCACTACTGAGATTAGTGATAGCATCAGGATAAATATGAGTATTTGAATTTAGGATTATGCGATTATATAATCCTGTGCTATTATTAAAATCATCCTGCAATTCATCAATTATAAAATTCAGAGGGATAGCATGTCAATCCATAGGATCAATTTAAAAATTTACCTCTTGATTCGCTGACCTCTTTGCAAAACTCATTTTTAGTGATTAAATCAAAACAATCGAATGCCTATAATTATCAATTAAATTGCCAAAATAAGATAAATCAGCAATATTTTTCTTCAATGCATTTAGCACCTGTAAGCAGTCAGTCTCCACTGCTACTCTATCAAAGCCTGCACCTCTTAACCATGATAGGGCCTCTCTAACAGCCATAGCTTCAGCCATTAAAGAATTAAAAACCCCACTAACCACCATTGATTTTGCATGAAGAAATACTGCTTGATGGTCACGCACTACAAAACCAATTCCTACTGAATTTTGTCCTGCAAAAGATGATGCGTCAATATTGCATTTGACAGCATTCGTTAATGGCCGCTCCCATTTCAAAGGAAAGGCCTTCATTACTTACCTGCTACTTTCTTACTTTGTTGAGCCACTGTCCATTCAATCAAACATCTCTTAGCACGATGATAAATTGCTGTATCTTTACTCAATTTATCATTCCAAACCTTCTCATTCCTAGCCAACCAAATACGTACTCCATAAAAGTGTCACTCCAAGCTGCTGCTCCTCAATTGACCATCGTTGTTTCATGGTCCACAACCACTCATCTAAATTATCTTCCATCGGCCGATCACACAACCAAGTCTCAAATGCAAGTGAACATGAAACAAAACAGTTTAAAGAAGTTTCAGAAGCAAAATTACAAACCGGACATAAATCTTCTTGAAGAAGATGCCTGAGCTTAAGCTCAAACCTTACCGGAAGAATATTTGATAATTACCGCCACATAAAGTATGCCATCTTCGGAGGTACCTTCGACTTCCACAGCCACTGACATAATTCATTCAATTGAGCATCATTTTGTTGATCAACTGCCCTTTGCTGCTCCAAAATCTTATACTCTGATTTTACAGTGCAAATACCATCAGAATTTAACAACCATTGCCATCCATCTTGTTGTATTCGATAAAATGGAATCTGTTTAATGATTCTAATTTCAGCAGCATCAAATAAATAACCCAAGATTTCATCATCCCAGCTTGTTGCCGTACGCAAATCCGCCACTTTTTGGTCTTCAATACCCATTGAATTCACGCCATGCACATAAGGATCCATGGATCATCAAACACACTATTCTCCGTACTAGTCCCCACTCTTCTAATACTTCAGCCTGCAATACCTTCCTGGACTGATTATACTCGACCATATAAAAATAAGATTCGAACCAGATTGCGCTCTCATAAAATCTACGGTAGGATAATATTTAGCTTTGTACAACCGCCCTACAAGAGAGTTTGGTTTTACAAGAAATCTCCATGCTTGCTTAGCCATTAGCGCCATATTATATTCTCGAAATGTCCTGAATCCCATTCCGCCCACATCTTTAGGTCGAGCCATCCGCTGTCACGAACACCAATGCATTCCAGAATCCGAGTCTACATTAGTTCTCCATCAATACCTATTCATCATGTTTTCAATGGCCGACAACAGGTAATGGAGGTAACAGATGCACGGAAGTGGAAGGAAATAAAAGGAAAAAAATTTATTTTTGAATGACAGGCAACAAGTAATGGCAAAGGAAACAAATTTATTTTCCAGTAATCAGTGCGGCGACGACTTTATTTTCTGGTAATCGGTGCGGCGACCACTGATGAACTATAATGATGTTAAGACACTAAGTTCTTAAAAAAATAAAAGAAATTAAATTTATATATCAGCAGTTGGTTTAAAAAATAAAAATTTTAATATATTAAATAAGGATAACAAAATAAAAGAAAAATCAAAAGGTGCTACAAATAGCTTTCTCTTTTTTTTTTTTTTCCAAATTAGGTAAACGAATATCCCAATTAAGAAGCAACGTGGGAAGAAAAAATCATGCCACATAGGTAGAAAGAAATATGCATATCATAAAAAAAAAAGGTGCTTAAACATTGTAGTATTTATTCCCTAATGTTTAGTTAATATTATTATTTAATAATTAAATTTTGATAATATTACACTTATATTTTTGAAGTTTGATTAATTTACTATTTAGTGCATGATGTTTGATCATAATTACTATTTAATCATAAACATTTGATCAGTATTACTATTTAGTCATTAAATTTTAGTAAAATTCTTGAAATATTCTAAGAATATAATATATGAATTGTCAGTCACTAAATAGTATTATTTATAAACATTAGGGAATAAATAGTAAAATTTTTTGCAATATTTATTAAATTGTGTTGGAAATTTTTTAACTTTCAGTACTAAATAAATTATAAAATGCAATATATCTATTCATTTTTATACAAATTTATAATGTGCAAGTAATAGAAGTGACCTTTTTTTTATTAATTTAATTTTCTTTCAATTGAAGCTCAAATTGGTTATCTTATGCTCTAATAAAAAGTTAAGGCGGAATGATGTTATTAGTGTAGATTCTATACTAAGTAAAAGATTTGGCTAATTTCCAATAACAGGAAGAAACAAAATTTAAGAAGGAAAAAGGAATAGCCAAATATAGTTATATTATCATCCAAATTCCAATAAATTGTGAAACAAACATTCGTCTAACATTTTTTAATTAGGAAAGCGTTGAAAGTTGGTATGATGGTTCTCTGCTGAAGCAAAGTCATTATAAAAGAAAAAAAGTTACGTTAAGCCTTATTACCTTTTCTTTAATTAAAAATCTCTTTTCAAGCCTAATTCCTTGTAACTAACCATTCCAATAAATAAACATATATATGAGAAAATAATCCAATTTTGTTTATGCAACCCACTAAATAATCTAGATTAAAATTCATTACAAACAATTTAATTATATAAGTGTTATATAATTAAAGAGATTTATTTTTAAGTAATGGAGGCATACATACCAGATGGCAAAACTGACTCTACAAAGGTATTTCTAGCTACATGGAGACAAGCTTGTGCCTCTAATAAGGCAGCCACCATGAGCATACCTCCAGGGAGGTTCTTCATCAGTAGCCAAATCATATTTCAAGGTCCGTGTCAAAATACTGCCATATCAATAAGTATACAAATGTCTCTTCTCGCTCCTTACAAATTGGAAGTAGTGGGTATTGGCTCATTTTTAAATATATTGTTGCAAGACTGGTAGCTTGAGTAGAATATGTTAAAATCTAAAAATAAAAAGATTTAGGTTTTCATTAAAAAAAAAAAAAGTTACCTAAATTAAAATTATTTTACTAAATGCCGCAAAAAGTAATTTTTTAGATTTTAACTGGTTAAAATACTAAATTTATTTAAAAAGTTGTTGATGCACACACGTTTTGCATTTAAAACCACATATTATAAGAAAACTAAAACTAGGCCTCTAATTTGAGTTCGCTAATCATATATATTATTCATAATTTTATTCGTTTATAATCTTACTTCATATATAGATAAGGGTCATAGTTGAATGGTCAGGTCTTCTTATTATTGTATCTATGAATAAGAAAAAAGGTAGTTTAAAATCATGATTGGCATGATAATGAGACACTTTTTGTTATCTAAATAAAGAGGCAGTCAACAATTTTGAATTTTTGAATAAGCAGTCACTAGCCTTTTCAAATTAAAAAAACATAGCTATTAATGGACTAACATTAGTAAATAGCCAAATATTCAATATAGTGATAAATAAATAGGTGCCAAAATGTGAAACTACAACAAATAAAGATTTCTTCTCTGGCAGATAGTCCAAACACAGATGAAATTTATGTTCAATTGTCCACCGATATCATCATCGACTCCAACATTGCTACTAATGATGATTGTGCGCCACTAATTTATGGATCGAAAATGTTTTGTATGGCCCTGGACATAGAATTAAATTTCAATTAGAATGACTAGACATTTTTTCTAAGCAAAGGACTAAACATCAAGTAAGGGTTAATGCTGAAGAGGCTGGAGTAAAAAATGTGGCTGTGAAAACAGTAAGGTTGAGTGGCACCCAGAATGGGCTAAGAATCAAGTCATGGGGAATCTAGTAATGGATTTGCCAGCAATATTCTTTTCCAACATGTTGCAATTCTTGATGTGATCGACCAAAATTATTGCCCCCATAACAAGGACTGCCCTGCCCAGCTATTTATGTTAATGTGGATTTTCCATTTTTGTTGTTTCTTTTGTAACAATACATTAAATTTTGTACTAACTACTGAGCGATGACATTAAAATTTGTGAAATTTTTGACTGCAAATAATTTTAAGAGTTGAATTTGCAATTATAAAATAAAATTAAAATAAGAATTAAATTTTAAAAAAATACCTCCTAATGTTTTTTTATTTCGATACTCATCTAAACACACTAAATCAATAAATTTTTGAAATTTTTAATTTTTTAAATCATTTTAATCTTTCCCCACCCTCGTTATCGATAGTTTTTCTCACAAACTCTTATTTATATTATTAAGGTAATGCATGTAGTAATTTTTATTATTTAATTAATTTTCTTGTGTCTATAATTTTATGAATGAAACAGAATTCAGGTGTGCAAATTAGTGGCATAACATACGAAGACATACATTAAATCTCAGCAATGAAGAATTGTGTCCATGTCACCTCTAAAGTCGTCCGTGTTGTGGTGATCG
The DNA here is from genome assembly GCA_948099555.1 of Croton setiger. Lineage (NCBI taxonomy): Eukaryota > Viridiplantae > Streptophyta > Magnoliopsida > Malpighiales > Euphorbiaceae > Croton > Croton setiger. The sequence goes on along the minus strand of CANUEY010480468.1, from coordinate 766 downwards.
TTTCTGATAAGTATCTGTATAAATGTTACTAATTTTGGAGAATGAAAGGATAATTTTATTTAGAGAACAGTTTTTGGACTTAATTATAATATTTCTAAAACCCTTTTTCACCCAATATCAAGGGGATTCGAAGAGGAAGAACTTAGAAGAGAATATTCAAGAGCTAGATCTAGAGATGCTTTGTTTGATCTCTATCTTGTATCTCTTCTTATGTTTTCTTTCTCTTAGCCATGAACTAAATTGTTTAAGTCTAACTAGATGTTGATGAATTCTAGCTGGGAGTGTTTATGTTTTAGTTACTTTTGAGATTAAATTAAGATTGCTTGAGTTGTTTTATCTTAATAATGCTTTGAATGCCAATCTCTAGTTAATTTTTTATGTCTATTAATTAAGATACTATTTTCATGTTAATTGTCTAGATGAAGCTTAATAGGATGAATTAATGGTGCTTTGATGGTTATTCTTCTTGTTATTTGACTCGACGAAGCGTAACTTGAATAGGACTAGGGTTGAAAGTTGACTATGAGTGTGTTGACGTTCGATTTTTGCACCCCAAAATCATTTGAGGATGATAAAGAGCGTCGAATCAGAAATCGACCAAATTCCCTTTTCGGTTCGCTCTTTCCTCTTTTCCAAAAATATTTTCCTAATATTTTTAGTCCTTTTTCATGATTGAATGAATTCTTGAAATACCCTTCTAATTGCAAAAATATTTTTATGATTGTTGATGTATTTTATTTTTCAAAATTAGAAAAATAAAAAAAAA
>CANUEY010480372.1:0-10070 GCA_948099555.1 Croton setiger | reverse complement strand
TTTGTCATTTCCATTTTTTTTTTTTATTTTTTTTTTTTTTTTTTTTTTTTTTTTTTTTTTTTTTTTTTTTTTTTTTTTTTCACTATTAAATATATAATTCTGTAGGCTCCACTACAGTTATACAAATTGTACAATTAATATTGACCTCTGAAGGAATGAAAATAACAAAACAGCCCTCAGACGGTTTCAGTCCAAAAACCACTTTCCACTAGGCAAATATGGAAGGAGTTAGGATGTTTAATTCACGTGAACCTCTAGTAACCAAAACACATTTTGCATTTGCATCTTTTCAATTGAAAACAGCAAAATTAACATCAACATCATGCATGTACAACCAACAAAGAAGAAACTGGAATCAAATGAAGAACTTGAATAATGAAGTCTAAACCTCAATGTAAAGGTGGAGATTGAAGAATAGAGGAGAGGAGATTGGCTACATGCTAATATCGTCCATAGTATTGATTTCACTTGTTCAAAAAATAAGTTCACCTAGTTTTTTACCCCAAAAATTGAAAGCTCAATGATGATATCGGACTTGGAAGAACCCGAGATGTACTACCGCAATCAACAAATATTCTTCTGAAACATATATGAAATAATATTTTTAATCAAAAAACATTGCTTTCATTGCTTTTGAAACCTATTAAATTGTCGTTCACGTATAGAACCCCTAGAACTTATCAAAAAATCGTTAATTTGATGCCGAAAGCATTATGTTCTCAGAACTGAGTGTTGTAGATTAAAATCATTTAGTTGAAAGAGTTCTTGAACCTCATCCTACCTACATGATAATCTCACAGAAAGCCTTTGGTATCAAGAGAAGAGTTCTCGATAATTTTTTGCGCATTTCTGCATTTTTCCGAAAATTGGCAAAGTCAGAGAATGGTGCCAGGCGATACATAAATGTACTATGGCGGCAATGTCCTATGTAGTGGTGGCATTTTGCTTTTCCTTGGGAAGCACGGAGTGCTACATAAGCATCTCCCACATGACAAAGCCACCGCAACACTCTTTTGGCCATGGTGGCACAGCCCTGTGTCATGGCGGCACTCACCTATTTTTGAAAATGTATCTTTCTGTCAGAATGACACATGTCTAAGGCGTCTCTCTAAAAATTTACTATAAAATATTCATTTTTTCTACCGTTAGGTAACAAGTTTTTCCAAGTTTAAAGAACCTACCTTACCTCTTTTAGGTTCTTCATTTTCCCAAGGAAGATACTTAGGGTTTTGGCGTAGTTTATGAGAGTGTGAGAGAGAGAGAGAGAGAGAGAGAGGAAAAACAAAGGTTTTGAGAGGAATCCTTCCATTCTCCCTAGTGTTCGTTGGGGAGTAAGACTGCCAGTGATTTTTAGCTAAAATACAAGTTTCACAATGAAATTGATGTTTATTGCTAAAATATTTAGGACATAAGATTTTAAGATATCATGGCGACGGATGTCTCAACCATCGGTGCCATAACTAAATTTGACAATCAACTATTCCATGAGCAAGCAACGCAATACCATGTTAATCCATCTCGTCAACATAGTACAGTCCATTATGTTTAGAACCACGCCCAATGATCTTCCCCGTCTGGATATCCTATAAAATACAGAAGGTATAATGCATCAAAACCATACAATTAGGTTCTTTTGTGACATGGCTAATAGACAACAATTTATGAGTCAATCTTGGAACATAGAGACAATTAGCCAATTTAAAAGTAAGGTTGATCACAATTTCCCCCTCTCTTTTTACAATCGAATATCCTCTACTAGTTGTCTGAACACAGGTTTTATGTGACTTCATCAAAGAACGGAAATTATTAATGTCATATGACATTGTATCTGTGGCTCCATAGTAAAAAACCCACCTATACCACTTCTTAGGATAATTATTAAGGATTTTTTGTAATTGTTTAAATATGTTTGGGCTAGATTGCATAGCGTCATACTTATTTGGTCCACTTTTAATGTTTTTGGTAGATGAGGGGTCAGGCTGACAGAAGGGAGGATTTGAGGACTGTTGACACTCAATTTTTGACTCCAAAATCTAAAAAGAAAAATATTCAGAAAAAATATTTATTTTAGTTTTATTTTGTAAAAATTGAAAAAAGAAAAAAAAGAGAAAAAAAAGAAAAAGAAAAAAAATTAATTAAAAAAAAGAAGAAAAGAGAAAAAATGATTGAATAAAATAGAAAATGGATTTAATTGAAGAAAAAGAAAAGAAATGAGATTGAAAGAGAAAGTTGGGAAGGAAGGATATAATTGAAAAAGAAATAAAAGAAATGGGGTCAAAAGTTGAAGAAAAAGAAAATAAGGAGGGAAAAAGAAGGAAAGTTCAATTCTGAATTGAATCGAACTGATTCGGTTCAGAATTAAACTGATTTCCATTAAAATGTTTACCCAAAACGCGCCGTTTCATTTGAAACGACGTCGTTTTGAGTTTAACAGAAACAAAAAAAAATAAAAGAAAACAGATGAAACGAAGAAAGCTTTCAAACACGAAGACAGAAGAACAACGCTTTCAAACACGAAGACAGAAGAACAACCAAAGAAACTGAAACTGAAGAACAAGAAGTCGAAGACAGAGACTTCAAGGAAGAAGACAATGAAGGTTGAAGACAAGCGCAGCGAAGGAAAAGTGGAATCAACTGCAGAGGACCTCTTCAAGGCGTAACAGAATTGCTACGTGGAAGAAGAAGAAGAAATCCGAAAAAGAAGGGGAAAGACAGTACCTAGACGAGGTGCGAGGCGATAAAAAGGAGGGACGATTCCGGAAGGAAGGGAGGAGGAGAGCGTTCCAGAGAGAGTATTCTAGAATCGAGAGAAGAAAATAATTAGTAAGCATTTTCTTTTGAATTAGAAAATTAGGATTCCTTTTTGTAAATTAGGGGAAATTGGGGAAAACAATTGAGGGTTGTAATTCCTACTTCAAAAATAAATTTGAAGCTAGGAACGATTTAAAGGGAGAAGAATTATTTTGAGAAAGGAGAGTTTGGAAATTTTCTTTTATAAATTTTGTAACGACTTCCGGAAACAGTGTCATTTGAGCTTGGAAATAGAAATTGAAGCTTGGTTCAAGGTATTTTAATCCTTTTCTATTTAATTTTCTTTTGTTCCAGAATGTTAGGATTCGTATAGGAACCTGATTAAATTTATATCTGTTTGTTTCTTAATCAAATTTTGTTTTAATTCCTGATTAAACTTGTAGGGTTCATCTTTTGCTTGATCCTTTGTGAATATGTTTTAATGATTATGGGTTTATTCTCTGTGGTCTTCTTATATTTTTAAAACATATTAGGGATGATGATTGAGATCGATAGTCATTCATCTATAATCTTTGTTTTCCTTTTTCATCTTTTGTTACTGCTCTTTTATGCTATGATGCTCCCCTTTGTGTTTATTCTTTGATGTCTGTATAGATGGACCCCTTTCTTGGTTTATGATTAGGAAAGTGTTAAAGCTAATTTCAATAGTGTTTCATAATCATGATTAGCTATAGTATTCTGTTTTGAATATTTTCCAAGCTCTGAATTGTTATATGTTTCCATTAAACTGAATTGATATTTGTTTGCAAGCTGGGAATGTTATCCATGGAATTGCTTCTGTTCAAATGGAATTGTTTCTGTTGCTGTTCATATGTAGGGAAGATTAGTGAAGTTTAAGAGATAATACTTGCTGTCCGCCATCATACTTGATTACCAATTCCTGTTTTAAACATTCATATGTGTTTTGCTTTCTGAAATGTTAAGTTAGGGAGATAATAGCTCAATTTGAATGTTGTTAATTATGGACCTTGCTTGCCTAGTTTAGTTTTCACTCTGGATATATACAAATTTAGATTTTCTTTTTGTTTGACACAATTTTTTTGGACCCATAATGACTCCTCAAAGCATGTTATTTCTGGTTGTATAGTCCTTTATGATCTGACCTTTTTGAAGTTGTCTTTAGATTGAGTTACAAATGTTGCATGTCTTGGCAGCCTTCACTGTGTTAATTAAGTTTGCAACCGTACTGCCTCAAATGCCCACACATCATGTAGTTCTCTAAGGCCAAATACTCAGATTCTTGCTCCATGTTGTGTTCAGTTCTGCCTCTGCCTGTTTTCACTAGCTTGCTCCTCTCTTTTATTTTATTCATGTTGGTTTCCGCAATCAATCAATTTTCATCTATTTAATTGTTTGTTCCTTTCAATATCTCAAGTAAGATGATAATTGTTGTAGCACCCAGGTTCAACATATTCTAGTCTTATGTTGCTTGCTGAATTCTGCTTACAATGGCTATGTAATAGTATGAATTTAATGTTGAACATGATGATGTTGAGGTCCAATGTCTATGCTATTCTGCCTTTACCTTGTTTGCTGTTTATGTTTATAATGTCTTCTACATCATTGCTGCAAACGACTGTTTCATGTTTCAATTCTGGAATTAAAATTAACATAGGGGAAATTCGTAATTTTGAAAACTTTGAGGGACTAAAATATAATTTTGCATGATTTGTTTCTAAATGTTGAATTTGCATGTTTTATTGATTCATTAGATAAGATGGCATGTTTTAAAGTTTGTTTTGATATTTTCTTAGTTTAAGGACCTGCACGTAATTTGTCAAGTTTACTTACATTTTCATGTTTTGGGGTATTTGGGTTTAATTTGGGGTATAAAGGGTAGATTGTAATTAAATTAGGACAGTTTGTAATTATTTTCTCTAAATCGGAGAAAGAATAATTAGTTTTTTAGGGTTTGAATGGTTTAATTTCCGCATTTTAATTTTCGCACTTTACTGCTTTCATTGTTTGAATTTTATTTTCGCAAACGTCTTTTTATTAAAACTTAAATTTTGGAAAGAAAAACAAACTAAGAGGCCGGTTTTTGGCGGGCGACAGTTTAAGTAAAACTTAAACCGTCGTACCTAACCCCCTTACCCGAATCTCTGAAATTTTGACCAGTGTCTTTTCATAAATAAAACGGAGTCATTTTTGAAAAATTAAAATTTGGTTTTCCCGAAGTCGGGTGGCGACTCTTAAAAACGTTTTTAAGACCGACTAGTTTCGGCATCGCAAATCAAAAGTGTTTTGTCACCGTTTTCGGTAAAAATCCAAAATCATACCGAAAACTGAACGACAACAGTTTTTTGGCGACTCGACTGGGGATTTTACAGTCAAAATTTCGGTTTTTATTAACTGAAATTTTGACTGTAATTAGGGGTTAACTCTGTTATGGTTTGTTTTCTTTCCAATTTTTAAGTTAAAATTTTCAAAAATTCCAAAAACAAATAAAAAATGTCGTTTGGTGATTTTCGGTCATTTGTTGCGTGTTTTACTGCTTTCCTTTATTGTTTTTTTAGGCTTTGCATATCATACTTCATCATCTTCTATCTCCATTCTACCCTTATCACCCCGATATAAGGTTATCAGTGCGACCGTCTGAAGCCTTCCGAAATTTTTCGGATACACCAGTCAGAGTACTGGTAATGCTTATCACCCGTAAGCCTCGTACCAAAATGGTATATAAAAAGGTTAGGCCTGAAAAGCCAAAAACCTCGCTTACGGAACCCGAGACCTGTTAAACCCGACTTAACCCACATATAGTCGACCGTAACAACTTCTATTTAGGATTTACCCGAATTGTTGTGTTGTTGTTCTGATACATCATCCTAAATGCGAGAGTTATCGACAATCTCAAAGTCCCCCACTGACTGTCGAGATTTAAGCCAAAAATCCTAGGGTTTTAGAAGTCGGAATTTTTGACCAAAACGAAGCCGTGTGCGGGTGATATAAGGGCGGAGTTCATGCATTTCCTACCTCCCGTTCCCCCATTTGTGTAAATAATATTTCTGTCATGCATCACGTAACGTGATTTTCTGTTTCAGCCATTTTTAAGAGTCGATTACAGTCATGGTCCGTGGGCCCCAACCTTCAGTTGGTTGTTAAACTTGAACCTTTTTATCGAGGAAAGGTGAGATAGCTCAATCCCGAGCACAGTACCAAAGTTCCACTGGCAATTACAGTCGAAAGCCAAAATGAAGTTTGGAGACCCGAATTACAGCCAGAAGATAACTCAGTGGCCATACATTTGAAGATTACCCAATTATGACGTTCAGGGTCATATCCCTTTGAAATGTAATAATCCAAATGTACTGTTGCTAATAGTTGTAAATCAAAACCTTCTATTATAAATGAAAATGAGATTTTTAGCTATTACATTTCTGATGTCTTTTGAAAGTGAGAATGTGAGAATCATACAAAAAAAAAGAAAAAGAAAAAAAAAAGATAGAAAAACAGAAAATTAAAAATTAAAAAATAAAACCCTACTTAAGTGACAGTTGCGCTTAAGGCAAAAAAAAAAAAAAGGGTAAAGCGGGAAAATAATTAACTAGAAAACCAGAAAATGGCTAGTTAATGACAAAAGACATCCTAAATGTAATAAGCTAAACTATACTTGCCAACTCAGACAAAAATTTTCAAGTTCTTCCAAACGGCTGCGGTGAAAGAACCGACGGCCCATGACAGTCAATCAGCACATTAGAATTGCATTCATCATGTTTGTTTAAATTTCTGTAAATACACATCATGCATACATGCTTCATCTCCTAACAAATTTTCATTGTACAGCCATATAGTTGTCATAATTTCCCAAAGCTGTAAGCCAAGATCACCGGGGTGGCAAAGAATCCACAGTAGACTAATCAGAGTATCTTGTTCACCAGGTTTCAACACTTACAGTACTCAATCACTTGAAATGGCTAGGAAGAGTTTGAACAAGGTTTCCAGATCAGTGAGTTCGAGGCCGTAATGAGAAGTCGAGATCAATGTTAGAGTTCGAGAAGGAATTGCTCAAGCAATGAGGGAGTCGAACATTGAGCCATATGTTCAAGAGTACAAGCAAGATGAGCGCCAGGTCAGTGAGAACAAATCCTTTGAGCCAGAGAACAAACTCATGACATCAGCGATAGAGGGAGCAACCATTAGAATCTCGAGAAAATTTTCCAAGCTTACTATACCAATGTCAGAAGTGTTGAAAAGGCTTCAACCGTATGGTCTTCTCCAACCTCTCGACCCTCGACCACCAAATACCCTGGCTGAAAATTATAATGAGAAAGCTTACTGTGAATATCACCAAACTCGAGGGCATGACACAGACAAATGCACCAGGTTAAGGCACGAGATCCAGAATCTGATTGAAGAAGGGAAAATACCTGATCCGGAGAAAAGCGAAACTCAATATCAGAACTAATTCGCTCCCGGTCTATCGTAGTACAGCTCCGACCTAAACTTGACTCTTTGAAAAGAGAAACTTTGTGATTTAGCTTATGCTTTTGCTTATTTGAAAATGTTGAACAATGTTTGAATTTCAGAACTATGTGTGAATCAAATTTCAGTAATTTGTTTTTATATGTGCATTTTCATTAAGATAATTTTCGTTACTTTAAGTTGTTTTTGTACAGTTTTGTGAGTCTTGAGCCCAAACACTGTTAAATTTTTGTGAGTGAGTTCATGCGCTCAGCTTAAAAGTACTAGAACTTGCTTCACAACCTTCCTAAAGCTTAGATTAGGGTTGCAAATTCAAAAATGATAAAAGCAAATTAAGGATAACCATTTAGCTTAAAAAGCCAACCCATTTGAATAAGCCTCTAGATTAGCCCCTTCTAGCCAAAACAAACATGTCATTTTCAAACCAAACGATAAGCCAGCCCAAAAGAAAAGTAATTCCTTCAGTCACCCTTTTGAAAGAATCACATAGGTGAAAGTCTAAAAGAAGAATAAAGAATAAAGCCAAAAGTAAAGTCAGATAGAAGGAAAAATAAAAGAAAAGTAAAAATGAGAATATGATCAAACATGATCAAAACAAAGGCAAAAAGAAGAAGTCAAGATTAAAAAAAAAAAAAGGAAAAGAGAAAAATCATCAAAATCAAAATTCAAAAGAAAGAAAGCAAAAGAAAATAAGAAAAGAAAATAAGAACAGCTAATATGCATGAAAAGAGTTAGAAAAGCTCTTAAGAAACAAAACAAATTGAAAATGAGAAGTACTCTCAACCAGAAGTTGATAATGCTGCAGACAGTCACCAGAATGTGATTCTTTCGAAACAAGCCAAAATATCTTGTTTTAACCAACCTTGAACCATACCCCATTACAACCAAATAAAAGACCTTTTGGTTTGAATTTGCAACCACTAGAGGTTAGGTTTCGAAGCAAGCCTATGGTGACTCTTAGCTCACCGCGGTGAACGCTGAGTGCACACACAATAACCCTTTTCAAACACTTGAGTGAAGTAGTGAGTTTGAGTGACTCAAAACATTTTGAAGTAAAGTTAATTATCTTGACGAAAATACTAGTATAAAGATAAAATACTGAAATGTGTTATGTCGAACAATCCTTTAATGACCAAAGAATGATTAAAAGAAGAAAATAGGTCTGCCTTTCTGAAAATCGGGAAGCTCCTAAAAGGAAAAGAATGAAGAGATTGCTTCAGTCAAGGGGGTAACAGACTCGTAAGAAGAAAGATAAGAAAAGCTCTAGGGGTGGAAAAGCTCTGGGGGCATGGAAAAGCTCCGATAGGTGAAAAGCACCCGAAAATGATATTCAAAGGAGTATTAGAGAAACAGACACGATGAGAAAAGAAATAGAAGTGCCATCTGGCATGGTCTTGAAACGAGATCTTCTGATAAGTCAACTATAGATTTTGCACCGCGACGGACGGCTTCATGGCTCGCAGTCATTACATCAAAATAGAATTGCATTTCGAAAGCCATGCATACATGCATTTGACTAAGAACGTGATGACATTCCGATTTTCGGATTTGGTGATTTTGGATTTTTTCCAAAAATTGGTGACAAAACGTTAGTTTGTGCGGTGCCGAAACTAGTCGGTCTTAAAAAAACATTTTAAAGAGTCGCCACCCGATTTCAGGAAAACCAAATTTTAATTTTCAAAAATGACTCCGTTTTTATTTTAAAGGCACTGGTCAATTTTACAAAAATTCGGGGTAAGGGGGTTGGGTACGATGGTTTAAGTTACACTTAAACTGCTGCCCGGTAAAAACCGGCCTCTGGTTTGTTTTTTTTTTTTTCCAAAACTTAAGTTTTAAATAAAAATGTCGCGGCTGTGATTAAACTAACGATGTTCCTAATTAGCGATTTACGGTCATTTGCAAAAATCACATTCAAACAATGAAAGTAGTAAAAAGCGGAAATTAAAATGTGGAAATTAAAAACCTAAGAAAACTAATTACAAACCGAATGTCTATTAATTACATTCTAACCTTTAATAACCCAAATTAAAACCCAAATCTCAACAATTAACAAAAGCAAGCATTAAAAATCAAAATTACAAAATGGTCCTCAAAATAAGAAAAATTACAACTAGGTCCAAAATTTATAAATTATCAATTATCACACAAATACTCCAAACCAACCAAATATTTCTCATATAAAGTGAATTTTCACATTTTTAAGACAAAAATATGAAAATTACAAAAATACCCCCAAACTTTGAAAATTTACCAAAATGCCCCAAAAGGTAAGATCATACATTCATATCATTTTGAATCATACTCAGCATTTAAAACAAAGATATTTTGCAATTCCAGCAAACAAAAGAACAAAACATGTCAAAAATACATTTTGGTACCCAAAATATGATGAAATGACCATATTACCCCTATGCCTATTTTTATTTCCAAATTGCCCTTTTTGCAGACTCATTCATCACACAGATCTATTCCCCAATTCAAGCATATCATGCAATTTAAAAAAAAAAAAAACAGATTAGATCCTATATATATGTTGTTTAACCTAAAATCTTAATGAATAAATGTTAGGCAACACAAGTTCATGTTCAACAAAGGGCACTTTGCCTTAAATCAGTTTCAACAGATTTTGCACAGGAATGATTGCAACAGGGATGAATGCAACTTTACCAGAACAAATCAGGATGTTCATATTGCTGTTAGGTATAAACAATATACAAACTGTTTTCTGAATCACAACAACAATGCATGAAAAAGAAGGTTTAAACCAGATTATGTTAATTTTGAACAGAATGAAAGACTGGCAAGAAAAGGAATGAAGCTGGTTTAAAAATAAGTAA
>CANUEY010480291.1:0-24256 GCA_948099555.1 Croton setiger | reverse complement strand
CTTTAGCGACAAGAGTCTAGTTTTTTTCTACACTCTCTACACATACCAAAAAAATTCTAAAAAATAAATATATATATATATATATATATATATATATATATATATATATATATATATATATATATATATATATATATATATATTTGAAAAACAGTTCATCTGTTAAACGAACTATACTATACTGTAATTGAATACTAATCGAACTGTTCGTTACCGAATCGAATTCGAACTCGAATTCGAACTTTTAATTGATGTTCGAGTCGAATACGAATCCAAATTCGAATATCACGAATACCTAAACGAACTCGAACCTATTACTGTTCGGTTTGATTCAGTTTGTTTACAGCCCTAGGTGGCAGAGAAATCTGTTTTTAATCTAGGGTTACTGAATATAGGGGTATTCATATGTATGGTTCGGTTTTCGGTCGGTTCAGTTTTTTTAATACTGAAACGATCAGTGAACAAATGACTTTCGGTTTTATATCTTCAATTAGTTAATCGAAATTCCGGTCAATGATCGGTTCGATTTTCTCAATTATTTTGCTCACCTACCTAGTCTTTGAATATATATATGACTTAAATTTTATAGGAATTCATAAAAGAATGGTAATTATGAGCAATTAGATGGTTTGGTAGTATTTGTCATGGTTCAGTTTAATTTGGAGTAAAAAAGTTGTTAAAAAATATAAATGCATTTGACCATCGTAGTAGGAACTAAAAGACATTAGATACAGAGTGAAGGCAGAGCAGTGTTAGTTTTAGTGGGCATTGATGAAGGAAGGTACGAGGTTAAAATCTTCCTAACAAAACTAGTAATTACGATGTCGAAAAACAGGAATGACTGCCTACGCTCACTCATCAAACTCTCCCATGTTCCATGTTTTAGTTTTTCCATCTTATTTGTGCAACCGCTATTTAGACTAGATAAATAAAAATATGTATATTTTTATTCGGTGACACTACTAGATTACAATTAATTAAATAATTTTTTAACAAGATAGTAAATATAATTAAAATAAATGAGATTAATTTAATAAATAAAAACTTAAAATCAGATTAGCATGATATAAAGACTGTAGAGTAATGATGATAAAGGGAATTCCTATCTTTTTCAATTGAAATTAATAGGGCTAACTCATAAGTTTTGAACGAAATAACCTAGAGTTATTTTTCAGAAACTTGAGAGATCTAATAGAATATTTTTAAAATTAAGAGACCTAAAAATAAATAATCTCAAAACCCATGACTGAAGAGTAATTCTCCCATAATAGGTAAAGGTTACTCTTTTCGATGCAAGTACTAGTACATACTATAGAGCATAGACACTCCATTTTGCCTATCCTATCCTATCATGGGTAGACGAGGTAAGTTCCACGTGTCAATAGTGTGACAGATGGCATCCTGTCCTTTGCAGTAAGACCGCGAAAATTGGCAATTTGGCGGGAAACTGAGCTCATTGGGGACCACGTCGGCGCCTTAGGCGGGAAACTGAAGCTACCTCCCTCGGTCCACTAATGTCTCTTGCGTACTCCACTTGTCTTTCCTCACTCCTCTCCTTTCCCACTTCCACCTCTTTTATATATATATATATTACAAATTAAATATTACTGCTCTAGTTTTATATTTGTTGCTAAAATAAATGCAATGAGTTAATTTTTTTTTGTTTAAAAAAATTAATTATAGTAAACTGTAGTTCTTAAATGATCAACTATACAATGTGTAAAACATTATAATCATCTTGTTTAAAAAGAAAAACAAACATTATAATGATCTTTTAAAAGTTTGTTTAAAGTTCTACTCATGAAAAATTAAGAGTGTCCATGTCGGATGATGATGATGGGCATTGGTGAATGTGACCGAGTGGTGATACATACATGCCATATAATTTGATTATTTCATTTTCAATTGTAGTCACGTGAGATGTGCTTGCATGTTTTGAGAAATAAATACTAACAATAAATATCGTAAGAAAGAAGAAGATACTTAATTTATACTGGTCACGTGAGTGGGGTGGTGTTGTTCGATAAAATATCTAGTGTGCGCATGCACATAAACAAAGTATACGAGTGAGTGATAATATTAATATTTATTAAGTAAAGTAGCAGTGATAAAGTATGATATACCTACTTGCTTAGGATGCTGGTTGGTTGGGGAGTGGGACAAGTTCTGTGCTATGAGGCGTAGCAGCCGTTAGATTTACTTTTGCTACTCCCAAAACAAACATTAACACGTGGACACTTTATGCTTCTTTAAGGTATGTTACACCATTAGCCTTTGTTTGTTTGTGTAATTAAAAAGAAGTAAAAGAAATAAGCAGACAAAAATAAAATAAAATAACAGAATTGAATTATTTTTTTTTTCTGTCTAAATTAATCATGAAGAAATTAAATTATATTAGATATTTATATATTCTATAAATGTCAAATAAGTAAAATTAATTTTAAATTTTTTTATTCCTCTCCCTTTCACCCCATTTTAAAGAATGAAAATTGAGCAATTAAATAAATTTCCTTAAGAGTACTAAAATTCAAATTATTAAGTAGAGAATTCGTTCATCAGAATTAAAAAGAGAAGGTTTTAAAAATGATATAATTCTCCATTTCAAAACTTGAAATAGGAAATTGGTATCCATTTTACGTAGAGCCATAACAAATTGCGAATTTGCAAGAAGCATAACGAATTCAAAGCATCAAAAACTAGAAAAGAAAAAGGGCACAAGTACAGCACATATAAGATATAGAACACAAAAATAATAAAACTTGCAGTCGACCAGTCGTAGATTAAGAAATAATCATTTCATTTTTTCCTCAGTTTATCAGAAGTATGGTTTCTTTAGTTTATTGCAGTTCAAGCTAAGATGGAGAGAGACGAGAAAAGAAAAAAATTACAGATGCTACTAACGCTGGGAAAAGGGAAGGACAGAAGGAGAAAGGTCAATCTTAGATAGAAGGGTGAAGTAGTAACTATCTTAATTTCTTTTTTATTCTAATTTTTTATAAAAAAATAATTTCTAAAACAATCCTACAAGATATTCCAAGATAACTACCTTTATTTAATTGTTGATAATTCCTTAAAAAAAACTGTAAATCTACATTTATTTGTTAATTACAAGTTTTTTTAAAGAGATTTGTTAATTACAAATTCATAACAATTACTAATTTATTTATAATTATCACATTCTATTCAGAAATAAACGGAATAAAGACGAAATGTTGAATTATTAGTACAAGACCAACACTTTTTTCAGTATAGAATAGTCCATTCCCTAAATACTAACAAAATTGGAGGGTTGAAAATGTTTTGTTTAATCTTTTACGAGCATTTTATTTATTTAATATATTAGATATTGTCAGGTTTGTGTTCTTAGTATTCCAAGGTAAGGTTTGGTGTACCTATAAATGGGATTTAGGGAATAAAAGGTTATGAGTATAGCTATGTTAGCCAAATAAGGGTGGAGGGTTGTAACGAATTCGTACCTTTCTCTAGCAACTAATGTGGAATGTTGGAGGCGTCATTTAACCTTGGATATGAAATGTCCGGTTTGTGAGATTGCTTAAGAGTCTCTACTTCATTGTCTTAGGGATTGTTCTACATCCATGTCTGTTTGGCACAACTTGATGCGTAGAGATAATTTGAATGAATTCTTTGATAGCAATTTGGTGGAAGGATTCAATATACTTCATGGAACATGATATTTCCTATTGTTTGTTGGCTTTTGTGGAGTTGAAGAAATAAGAGTATCCTTGTTATCGGTTTTGCAATAAGAAATAAGACTATCCGTGACTCCTTAGGAAGATGGGTTATTGGTTTCGCAAATAATTTGGACAAATTTTCTATAATCAATACCCAACTCTAGGGAGCTGCTTGTGGGTTACAACAAGCTTGGGATTGTGGTATCATGAAGTTCTTGTTAATGCGGACAACCAACAGGTAGCCAAATGCTCGTGCAAGGTTGGGTTTTGCCGTCAAGTCATTCTAGTCTCATTCTTCAAGTAAGATGGTTATAGAGTGGGTGGTTGAAGTCAAGCATGCACATAGGGAATCAAATTGCAGTAGATTGGCTAACAAGTTTAGCTAGCTCCATGGATCCCTTTTTTATGTGCTCCAATCCAAAACCCTCCTCTAACTCATACTTCAATCCTTTTGGCTGCTGTTAATGGTGTTTCACACAAAGGAATATTGATCTGTAATTTATAGTTGCTTATCAATATATTATATATTCCCTTTTCCGTAAAATTCATTTAATTACTCATTTTAGGGTAAAAAATTAAAAATAATATTTAAAGCAAATACCGATGATCGAAAAATTACAATATATCTATTGTTCTAAACTATAAAATTAATCAGTCATTAATGAAAATAAAATTATAAACATTTAAAAATATCTATCTACTACATGTACCAAAATAAAACTTAACAGATTTAGTATAATTATATCATTAACATATTAAGAAGAACTTTAAAAAATAAATAATGAATATACAAACAATTTATCTGGTACAACATACATATAAAAAAAAAAAACTAATTAAGGATGAGTTTGGTTTACCTATTTCATGCGGCTAATAGACATTAAAATCCTTAAACTAGTTAATTAGAATACAATAATAATTTCAGCTTTTCAAAACATGGTGGCAAATGTATTTTCCATTGCTAAATGCATAATTTGGACTTTGAATTTTATAATTTTTCTGTAATTTGAAAATGATTTATTAGGCACTTAAATTTGTCTAAATAATCTATTAAACACCTCTTTATATAAATGAACTATTAAATATCTAGTTTAAAAGAAAGAGATACACAATAAAATGTGAATTTATTTAAATTTTTGAAAGTTTAGGTGTTTAAACGATAATTCATATACAAATGTTTATTAGTTTATTTATTTAAGATTTATTAAAATTTAAGATTGAATTTATGTATTTAGCTATATTATAATATTTTTATTAATATTTTATGATTTGATTGAATTTTTTACCGAATGGTAATTTGAAAGCTATTTACGAACCCTCAAATGAAGCAATTTATTTATAAAAAAATAAATTAGTACTTGAGCTTGAGCGAAATATTCCTAGTGGCAGTATCTGTAAATATCGTAAAAAATTGCCCTATTTTCGAACAATAATTTAGCACTGCTAGTGAAGAGAAACTGTTTCGTAGCCCAACTCGCGGCGCTACGTTTTTCCACGCATAAAGATGCAATTGCCAAAAAGAGACCAATTATTTCCCACGCGCGGTACAATTAGAGCGTGTAAAGGAAAGCTTATAATAAAACCTATAGATTCGCTCACCTACTCCATCCATAGAAAATGACGGCCTAATAGTCAACCATACAGTGGGACGTGCAAACAACGCGCTTAGTCATTTCATATTCTTGATGAATGGACGAATTCTATATATGGATGGATGACCATTCACTATGAATGCGCATATCCATGCCAGCTCATCCCAACTTTCCTTTCCATTTATTATTAAATTAAATTAAAAAAATAACTGTAACATAATTTATTGTTTGCTCCTCTTTCTCTCTTTTAATGCCCCATTTTGACCGCTTAGAAAAAGGAGGATGGCATAGAATATAATATTGAAAGAGAGAGAGTGGAGTGGTGTGGAACCTCAACGAAGAAGGCAGAGGCAGAGACAGAGACCAAGACACAAAGGTAAAGAAAAGGTCCTATTGCTTTTTTTTTTTTCTAAAAAATTGATCTTAATTTTTTAATTTCTGTGTTGGGTGGGTTATATTGAGATTTGCGTCTTCGGTTATGTCTCTCTGTTTTTTTTTTTTTTAAACTCTGGTTAAGAAGATGTGTTTACTGGCGCCAGTGTGAAAGATAATAATTATTTACTGATATTTGTCATGATATGGAAAGAGAAATCGTAGCCTTAGATTTGTAATCCCTTTTTTAAAACCCTTATTTTGGTTTCACCGTCTTTGAATTTTAGCTATATTTATCGCACCATCTCATCCATTTGTTTGCTTTTTCTTTTTTCTCTTGTTCTCTGTTTCAAAGGAAGCTAGAGCTCCAGAGAGTGAGTTTTTTGTGTTTTGAGTTGCGGATTTATGTCGGCTAGGTCTGATTTGTCTGCGATTGGGGCTCTGTCGAAGCTCTGCGGTTTTTCTTCTACCTTCTCTGTTACCTGCTGCTGCTGCTGCTGTTTTGGTGCTCTCTGCTGTGTTCTTTTTTCCTACTATATGCTCCTCTGCTGTTTCCAGCAGAGATTGAATCCGGGGTTGACGGCTGTTTCGATGCGTTTGAGAGCAAAAAGGTATATGGGTTTCTGTTTTTGGTTAGTTTCTTTTGATGGGAATTTTGATTTATCTATTTCTTTGCAAGTTAATTTGTTTGTTTGTAAGAAATCTGAAATGGGTTTTGGGGTTTTTGTGATTTGGGTTTTGCAGGACTTGTTCTGGTGTCGAGTGCTTTGGGGGTTTTCACATAAAACGATTCTTCTATACGTTTTTGTTATTAAGAGGGGCTCTCACTTGATACCACTTTAATTTATTCAGTTATTTTTTCCTTTTCTTTCATTTAACCTGATATTTCCGTTTTAATTTGTTGAGAACATTTTCTGGGTACGATTGAGGGGTTTAGGGGATATTTTACCTGTTCTTCTAGCTATGCTAGAACCTAGAAAACCATCTCTGAACCAAGCCAAAAAAGCCACAACCACTATAGGGGAATTTAAAATGGAGTCCAAAACGAGAAAAATTCGTGTCATCTGTCATGATCCATATGCTACTGATTCTGAATCAAGTGATGATGAATCAACTATAAATGAACGAAGATCATTTAAATCTAAGCGGTTTGTCACCGAAATCAATCTGCCTTTCACTGTATATCCTCAGCCAAATGCCTCTGTTGAGCCTGAAAGTTCATGTCAAGACAGTAACAACAGTGGGAAAACCTCTAAAAAGAGAAGGGTTTTGCTCAAAACCCCAGTTCCAACCTCCAACCCAACTACAATTCAACCAACAGTCAAGAAACCTGTAGGTGTTAGGCAAAGGAAGTGGGGTAAATGGGCAGCAGAGATTAGAAACCCTGTTACTAAAGTTAGGACTTGGCTGGGAACCTACAATACTCTGGAAGAGGCTGCACAGGCCTACGAGGCAAAGAAGAAGGAATATGATGCTTTGACTATGACTTTGGCTACCTCTGAAAAGAGCCAAAACGTTTCATCTTCTGTGGCTGTTTCTCAATCACAGAATATTGAGAAGAGCATCAAGAACAGTTCTACTCCTGTTTGTTCAGATGATACTGGAAGTGTGTTATCGCATACTTCTCCTTACTCTGTTCTTGAATTGGACACCTCTGCTGTGTCTAATGTTAATGGAGATTCTGGTGACTTCTTCAAAGAAGAAGGTTTTGATACTGATGCGGTTGCAGATCTTGAGATACCCGATTTGGGTTTTATGGGTGACCAGTTGGCCACCTGTCCGATTGATGACGATCTTAACTTGGGATTGGAATTCGGCGGCCTTATTGATGATTTTGGGCAACTGTATGATGATTATTGTGGCATTGAAGATCTTGAAATTTGTGGGTTAGAGAGTAATGAACCAATTGCCCTGCCTGATTATGACTTCGATTTCGGGAATGAGGAATTTGCTTATTTGGATGATCATCGTCATCATCAACAGCATCAGCTACCCCTCAATATTGCGTGCCCATAAGTTTTGCAGCTAGGATTTTCATTCCTGTGTTAGTATTTACTAGTTTATATTTATAGTAAACAGCAAATCTCAAGGCTAGAACAACGGCTGTTGGGATTTGTTATGTGAGTGAGTTTTAATATTATTTTGATTGTCAAAAGAGGAAGGGGAGTCTTTTTGTATAAATTTTGGGAGAGTCCTTTGGGTTTTCTTGTGCTATCTGAGCCGTCCAAGGGATTCTCAAAGTGTCATGAGATGAGTATGAGAGTGTTGAATGTTGCTGAATTTTGGGAGTTGCGGTTTTGCACATTCCCTCCCCTTTCTTGTTTCTTAATTAAGAATTGTGAAATGAGACCATTTTCTATCTATCTAGTAGTAATATTGAATGTGTTAATGGAATACTCTGCGTGTTTTGAAATGGTGAATTCCAATCTGATCCTTTTTACTGAGTTGAAGAATTATGGGATATCCCATATCCATCGATCTCTGCTACTTTTCAAGTTGGGGGCTGAAATGCTCGTGCTTGATGTAGTATTTACCTTCATTTGGAGAGTCGTTGAAATTGGTTGAAACGTTGTTGGAATAGAATTAATTAAATTGTTTTATACTAGGAAGATTGTGGGTCCTAAAAATAAAATTTGCTTTTGCATAATCTGAGAGTTGTTGAAGTTGTTTTGAGAAGAGTAGAAACTGGATTCACGTTGGAACTAAAATCAAAATAAAAATCAAATCAAATAAGGATTCGGGTTAGTGTTGTGTTAAAACTTAATAGTGTATAATTATTTGAATAAAGTTAATAGTGGTTATAATAGGAATCAAGTTATTAGTTGGAATGGAAAAAAAGCTGTATTTCTGAGTAATGCGTAAATGAAATAGGTTGATCTGGTGTGATGTGGATGACCCATTACTTTAGAAATGTTGGTAGCAAGTTTGAAATGGGGATTGCCTGATTTTGAGAAAAAAATAAGAGGCATGTGGAGATGTTTTTTGTAGTGAAAAATGGGTCAGAAAATAATGTATGCCCACATATTGATAATGTTAGGTGGATAGCCATTATGATTTGAGGGAGAGCTATTTGGTACACCTCATATCCTAATAAAATTTTTTACTTATTTCGATACTTAACCAAATTTTTACACTTCACTCTCTTTCAGTTTCAACTATTCATTTGTAGAACCTTCTCTGTTGGATTGCACTTCAATTTCGTCATTACAAGCCTTTCTCGTTCATACATAAATACTCTTTCTTTTTTTTTTTTCCAAATTGTTCATAAGAAATAGAAATCTGTAGAAGTTAACAACAATAAATCATTTTTTTAAATTTCAATCTTTTTTTAAAGTAAGATGTGCAGGACGCTTTCGGAACGGTTCATTATAAAATTTTTTTTCTGATATCGATTAATCGATTTCTCCAAAATGAAAAATCTTTTTCAGAACTACATGATTGGTTCCGGTTTCGTTATGATTCTTAATTTTTGATTTCAATTTCGGTTCGGTCCTTAGTTTTTTCGTTTTGGTTCCAAATCCGGATTTAATCCCGGGAAAACTATATAATTTGTAATCAAAATAAATTTTATACTTAATTCATTACTAATTTAGCCCCTAAATTATCGTAAATTGCAACAAAAATAATAAATTCTGTGAAGCAAGATTTAAACTTTTAATGTCATATAATCAATAAAATAACGTTCAAATTTCATATTGCAAACTAGGTATGTTTTGTCTGTTAAGTATTATATATAATATTTTTTATAATATATACTATTATTATTTATATATATTTGTATTATTTTTAATTACAACCTGTTCTTGGTATAAGTTTTGGTTTCTTCAGATTTGGTTCCAATTCGATTTTTTTTAAGAACCTTTTTCAGTATTGCCTATGATAATTTTTCGATTCAATTCTTACAAAACCAGTTCAATATGATTCTTAATTCAGGATCGGAGCCCTTAAAAACAATGCACACCCCTAATAGTGTAACGGTGAGAGAATTATTATACTATCGATCAGAGATGAACAACACAAGAAATTTAGACAAAAAACAATGACTATTGGATATCTGATTGTTGCAGAAAGGATACAATAAAAAAGAATTATGAAGGAGTCAAAATAGCATGGTAATTGATCCAGCAACATCTGGGGAAACTACGCCACTTTTACTTTAATGTCATTTATATAGAAATTTTAAACTAAGCAGGACAATGCTGCTAATACATGCCCTTTAGAAGATCTACCCTGGAGACAAAGACTCAATGCCATCATGTTTCAGGAGAGTAGACTCCAAAGATAGACACTTGACTAGTTGCCAAACTAGATTTTGTAACATTTGAAGGGGAACATGAACATGTGCCAAGCAGGAGTCATATTTGTTAATTGAGAGTGGGATAATGGCATAATTAGACGTCTATATGCACTTTTCACAACAAGATACTAATATTTTTAAACCAACCTTTAAATAATAATCCACTCTAACAAGAGGAATAGAAGCAGAGGAAGTATTACCAAACAAAATACAACCAAAAGTCACCAAATATGTTTTTCTAACCCAGTCACTTTGGTTTACACATACGATCCCACCATTTTCATTGTATACCTCGACTGTTACCCCAAACATCCAATAAGAATTCATTTAACTTCTCAATTTTAACATAAATATGGAGGAGACTGTAAAACTCAACAAAACCTCTTTTCCAGCTTGTATATGAAAAGATAGAATCTTCGATTTATATTATACGCATGTACGTACGTGTTCTTGAGCATTTGTTGCTTATAATGAAATAGTTTGAAAGAACGAATACCTATCATCCGTGAAAAAAGATGAGTACTCTCCCTTTCATTCCCTTTTTTATTCCATCAATTCAATTCTGAAGTGAAAGAGTTTCACATCAATCTCTTTATCGATTCAATTATGAAGAGATTAAACATTATAGATATAAGTGACATCAATTGTTAAAACATATAATAGGAAGCTGGATCTGAGTAGAAGTCAAATATAAGTGCACTCCATCTCTGAACTTTAAAGTCTTGAAAATATTGTCATTGTTGACAATATAACAACTAAGTGAGAGTAAATTAGTTAGTGAATAAAAATTTTAAGGAATGAAAGGTAGAAAAAATGAAGACTAATTTTTATAGTGGTTTGGATTCTAACTAATCTTACATTTCTCCAATTCTCTCAAGAATGGGTTCCACTAACCAAATTACTTGATTACAATGGTATTTTCTAAACTTACACCAAACTTGGAGTTTTCATGGGTAACTCTTAAACTTTTACAGCACTTAATCACAATAAATGAGTTTTAAAGCTTACTAACACTAAGAATTGATTACAAGTAGGAAGAAACTAGAAGAGGTTGTTGGACAATTGAATGTATATGAATGAGAGTGTCTTGTAACCTCTTAATGGCTACAGGGAAGGATATTTATACCGACAATAACCCTTATAGCCATTGGACATTTGAAGTGAGCAAACTTTATTCTGTCACAAGGGGAGCGCGCAAGACATGGGTGTAGCACGTGCTACCTCACTCTGACTTCTTCTAACAGCTAATTATAATTGCTCTTGTAAATGTTAGCTTGTATTTAATGTTAGAGCCATTGGATATTTATACCGACAATAACCCTTATAGCCATTGGACATTTGAAGTGTGCAAACTTTATCCTGTCACAAGGGGAGCGCGCAAGACATGGGTGTAGCACGTGCTACCTCACTCTGACTTCTTCTAATAGCTAATTATAATTGCTCTTATAAATGTTAGCTTGGATTTAATGTTGGAGCCGTTGGAGCTGATTTAAGCAGTGTAGTGCACGTGACAAGAGAATGACGTGCACTACATGCCCATTTTGAAGAAGTCTTTAGTTTTGAAGGTAGCGACTAAGCTTGAGGTGTAGCATGTGAAAAAAATTGCTCGAAACCTTTTGGACTAATTTGACACTTGTCACGTGCGAGATTGAACTGTAGTATGTGAGATACACCTTGTAGCATACGAGATTGAATTTCGGTTGAGGCTAGTCATATTTGAAACTTGTAGGGTGCGAGATAAATATGTAGCGCACACTATATTACTTGAGTTTTTGAACTTAAATTTTTTAACTTTATTTTGCCTTACTGAAATAATACATAAACACTCAAACTATTATAAATAGATCACAATTTAAATTAATTTATTAAAAATTCAAAATCTCAAAAATATTTCAACAACAATTATCAAAGACAATAAAAGTTTAACAACGAAATATATAATAAAATAGATATAGTCGACACTTAGTTAATTGTACTTGTCAAAAAAAAGAAAAAGAAAAAGAAAAATTCAGAATATATATTAATGTACACAAAAGTTGAAGTATTATTAGACGATTCTCAACTTAAGGAATAAGACAAAATGAATTAACTTTGTGAAAAATGGCGTAAAAAGATTGTATTTGTGAGAAAAAAGATATATTAATTACATTATTAAAGGCTTAATCATCCAACTAACCAAATTGAGAGAAGGTTAAAGAAGATAATAATTGGTTGACTTGAGTGAGTTAATAATTATATTTTTGGTCTACATTCGACAAAAGCCAACGTCCAACGGATGCCACGTTCGTTTTCGTCTTTTGGATTTTACTTCCATGCATCCCAATGTATCTTTGCCTCTACCTATTTTCAGACTTGGATTCATTATTTAAATGAGCTAATCGGTTATTCGTGTTAATCTTGTTTAGCCTTCTATCCTTAACACGCGGTATTGTTATTCATAATCCATTAAGTTCAATCTTGACCCCCTTATTTTACTAGTTACTAGTTAGTTTAATTGAATTTGTGACACATCTCCATTTTTTTTCATATATATATATATATATATATATATATATATATGAAGTTGCACAGAATTTCATGAAACTTTTACTATATAGTAAACATCTTAATTTCTTATACTAAAAGTAAACATTGATATCAGAAGATTAGAATTGATCTTTTCGTAACTTTTTCAATTAATTAAAAACATTGTATAACTTTGTATATATATATGAATAAAGAAATGAATGAATTGATTTGTTTCATTTGTTTCCTTCTTCTTAATAATCTTTGGTTAATTTCTTTCCTCTTCTGTTCTCTTCTTCTAATTCTGTCTAGCTTTCACTCCCCTAAGTTAGTTTGTAGGATCTCCTATGCCCAACTTGACTAGAGCCTTACTGAAAGACTTCCTTGGAACTGCTTTGGTCAACATATCAGCAAGTTGTTCTTTAGATTGAATAAAAGGAAGACAAATACTTCCCTCATCCAGTTTCTCTTTGATAAAATGTATGTCTACTTCTATATGTTTGTCCTATCATGTTGGATTGGATTTTTAAAAATACTTATTGTTACTTTATTATCACAGAACAACTCACAAGCAGTTTTAGGTGGGAAACCAATGTCTGTGAGTAACTTCCTTATCCATAGGACCTCTGCTAGTTCACGAGCAATCCATCAGAACTCTGCTTCCACGCGAGAGAGAGCTACTACCTTCTATTTCTTACTCTTCCAGGTTACCACATTATCTCCTACCATTGTACAGTACCCTGAGGTTGATCTTCTGTCAACCGGATTTCTCGCCAATCTGCATCTGTAAACGCTTTTATCTAGGGTTGCAAACGAACCGAGCCGTTCGCGAGTGGCTCGGTGTTCGCTCGATAAAAACTCGACTCGAGCTCGGATCGATAATAAACGAGCTGAGCTTGAGCCGAATATTCGGGTTCATTTAATAAACGAGTCGAGCTTGAGCCGAGCAGTTAGGCTTGCGAGCCGGCTCGCGAACTACTCGTTTAAAAAGGCTCGTAAGTAGCTCATTTGATAGGCTTGCGACTTTAGCCTATCAAAACGACGTCGTTTTGATACTAAACTAAAAAATATACTTCATCCAAGCCACCCACCTCTCCACTTCATTTTGCTATTTCATTTCTCTTTCATCGAAACTGTTATTTTTCATTGTCTCACTGAAACGACATTAAAAATGAATTTTCTAGATTTTTTATTAACTCTTAACGAGTTCGAACATGAGCTTGAATAACCGTAGGAAACTAGTTCGAGCTTATTTGTGAGCTAAACTCAAGCTCGAGACGAGCTCGAATCAAGCTATTTGCGAGCTCAAACTCGAGCTCGAATAACAAAATAAAGTATCCCAGCTCGCGAGCTGAGCTCGAGCTCGTGGAATTTAACAAGAGCTCGACTCGAGCTCGAGCTCGTGGAATTTAATAGGAGCTCGGAGCTCAAGCTCGTGAAATTTAACAGCTCGAGCAACATAATACTCGGCTTGGCTCGTTTGCAACCCTACTTTTATCTCCAAGTGACCATTCTTCTGAAACAATACCTTATGTCCTGGAGAACCCTTTAGGTATCTGATAATTCTGATGACTGCTTTCATGTGTTCTTCCTGAGGCCTATGCATGAATTGACTGACTACACCGACTGCATAAGCGATATCGGGTCTAGTATGCGAGAGGTATATGAGCTCACCAACTAACCTCTGATATTGACCTTTATTTGCCAACTCAGCTCTCTCAGTAATCTTGAGTCCGTGATTAAGAACCATTGGAGTATCAATCGGTTTACAGTCTAATGTACTAGTTTCTGCCATTAGATCTAAAATGTACTTTTTCTGGGAGATAAAAATTCTTCTTCTTGACCTTAGAACTTCAATCCCCAGAAAATACTTGAGTCTCCTTAAGTCCTCAAATTCTTTAAAGAGTCTCTCTCTCAATGCTTCTATCTCTTCATAATCATTCCCAATAATGATCATATCATCAACATAAATAATCAAACAGGTTACCATGTCCCCTCTCTTCTTTAGAAAGAGGTATGATCTGAATTACTTTGGCAGTATCCATACATTTTCATAACAGCTGTGAATCTCCCAAACTAGGCCCGAGGTGACTGTTTCAGGCCATATAAGGCCTTTTTTAGTCTGCATCCTTCGCTAACTCTAAATCCTGCTAAAAAACCAGGTGGAGCTTCCATACTTCTTCTTCTAGGTCACCATGAAGAAATGCATTCTTTATATCAAACTGGTGCAGAGACCATTCCTGGTTTGTTGCCACACTAAAAAATCCACTGACCAGATCTGTTTGGTTATATTTCAGAATTTTTGTCCTTAATTAAATGACATCTAGAAAAATTGGGTTATTAGGTGACTGTTTGGAACATCTTGCAATTGTTCACAAAAAAAGAGGGTCAATCTGGAAATTTTTAAAAATAATATATTTGGGTTTAATACCTGTCAAGCCAAACCCAAGCCCATATGGGCTTTCTGCTGAGCCACAGTCACCACCTGTTTCTTGGTTCAAGCCTCTCTCACTTATTCTAGAACCCTCTCTGCTTCGGTTCCTCTCACTCTCGCCTGTTTCTTGGCTTGGGCTTTTCTCACTCATTCTGGAACCCTTTTGTTTACTAGGGCTTTCTCCTTTATCTCTACTAGGGTTTGGTTCTTCACCCTTGCCATCTTTTTCTCGTAACCCCAAGCGCATCACCCCACTAAAGCCGCATGGCTTGGCATTTCTACTAGTGTCGGTAGCCTTTGGGCCGCTCACCGTGGCGGAGATGAAAGCCTTCGTGCCTCTTTTCTTACTATCTGGCCACCATTCAGGGTAGCCTATGAGCTTGAAACACACTTCGCGGATGTGTTGCTTACCGCCAGAATAGGAACATTTCAGATTCTCTTTGTCCTCGTCTCGTCGGGATGATGACTTCGCCAGTATCTTGGCGGTGTTTGACCGACTTCTGGTGGCCAAACTGCTGCCTATTTCTGAGGGGATAACTATCTCCGATAATGAACCGTCTCATCCCTTCATTATTTTCCTCTGATTCACCTCTATCCTTATTGTAGCATACGCTACTTTGACGTATGGGAGCGAATCTCTATTCAAAAGATCTCTTCGATCTTTATCGAAGTCATCGTTGATTCCTGCTAGGAACTAGTACAACCTGTTTCTCTATACTCTCTTGTTAAAAGTTGTTATGTCCTCTGGACATTACATAGGGTTTGGATCTCGTCTGTCAATTTCTTTCCAGATTGCTAGTAGTCTGCTATAAAAAGTTTCGATTGGATCCGTCCCTTGTTTTAAACTGTTAGCCCTGACAGTGAGATCAAAGATCTGCAAGCCATCACGACCACTGCCATACATGACTTCAATCCCCTTCTAGAGATTTTTGGCAGTGGGGTAATTTAAGTACTGGTGACAAGATCTGGATCAATATTCTCTATAATCCAGCTAATGACAGTTGAATCCGCTTGGACCCATCTGTGGTATTCTGGATCAGTGGCCAGCGGGGGAGAGGCGATATTGTGTTTGAGCCTCCCTCTGCCACTGATTGCTAAATGCATTAATCTAGCCTATTTGGTATAATTTTGATTATTTAATTTTTCTTTGAGATTGATTGGTTGATTAGTTAAGTTATTTGTTGCAGGTTTTTGGATATGCAGTTGTTGTAGCAATTCCAGTAATTGACTTACTGGAATAGAGCCTTCCATGGTTTTGGTTGATGAGCTTATGGGATTTGAAGTAGATGAGTTTACCTCATCTGCCATGATGTAGATTATGGGTAGATGATGAGCTTCTGGGTTTTAATTTAGGTCTATTGACCGAAAGCATTAGGCTCTGATACCATCTTGAAGTTGATATCAGAAGATTAGAATTAGATTTAGAGAGATTGTAACTTTTTCAATTAATTAAAAACATTGTACAAGTAAGTTTATATACATATATATATATATGAATACAGAAATTGAATTGATTTGTTTGATTTGTTTCCTTCTTTTGAATAATTTTTGATTAATTTCTTTTCTCTTCTAGTCTCTTTTTCTGATTCTGTTTATCTTTTATATTTCATAAACAAATTTTATAATGCATACTTGTGCTTCAAAAATCTATATGAAAACGGAGGCCGCTTTCAATCAGATAGCATCTATTAAGACCAAGCCAAATTGTTTGATTAATAAAATAAATTGACTCAGGCATAACGTAAGAGACCAACATCCCTAAATTATCAATTTAATACTGCAAAATAGTCACATTTTCTCTTTGACGGCAAAATTGAATTAGTAAAAAATTGAGCTAAAATAATTAAGGGATACATAAATGTCGTTTTCTCGAATACCTCAAAATATGGTTATTGAGAGTTATTTTCTTGAGTTTAATAAATTAATTATTCATATTTAATCTTACAAATATCCTCTTATTAATCACAATTCGTGATTTTTCTTGTGTAGTTTGAACATTCTTTTCGCAATTTAAGAAAATTATAATACAAACAAAATTCATATTCTAATTTCTATATAAACACCCGAAATAGAAATGAGAATATTAGGTGCATGTTACAAAAATAAAAGAATTTTCTTAAATATAAAATTCCTAATTTAGTTAGTAGCATTGGTTATGTATTAGAACAAATCAAAATCAAATAAAACAAACACAAAAAGTGATATATGCTTAGTCCATACGTTCACTTTTAGATTGGGTTAGGTTTAATAAAGAAATTAACAAAAAGCAAATAATATAATAATAATGTATAAATAGCAATTAGTGATGTTAATGTATTTTAGTTTAAGAAAGAGGTATGAGTGGATCCCACTCCCAACACTAGGAAAGTTCATATTGGAATTTCTGTTGTTATGAGTCATCACTTGCTTTGTCTCCAAGAATGATGGTTCAAAAGTCCACATCATATATATTTCTTTTTTCCTCTGCAATCCACATTCTCACGCTCATCATTTTTTAATTTCTGTTAGCATATGTGATATATTTTTTTTTTTTAATATTATCTCCGACGAACCTACTAGTTTAGGTAATTTTGAACTTTTTTTGCATATATAAATAGCCTAAACATGAAAATTTATAAAATTTTAACTTTATTATTACAATTATTATCTATGGTCTTGTTGTGAATTTGTTTCATTTGATAAAATTTTCCCAAGTTAGTGAGGATTTTGACAAAAAAAAAATGTTTAAATTGATGATATTGACCAAGTTGAAGGGGCAATATAAGGTTTTAGCCATTGGAGTTAGAGTTGTAATAATCAGACAATCTGCATTGAATGAAACAAAATCTTCTAATTTACAATTACTATGTTTAGTATGAATAGATGCAAGTAATGAGCAAGTAGTAAAGGTCTTCCATCATCAAAATCATTTCTTTGATAAAAATCACTCAACACCTGCTTCAAAGATTGCTCTTCGACTTGGTTGAGGAAGAAACACATAGCAAAAATTGATCTTGAAAAAATAGAATCATAAAAAGAGAAAGAAAATAAAAGGGTATAAAATTAGTAATTGATGCTTTGTTTCTACATTAGTTTTAGAAATGTTTTATTTAATTTAACATTTTAAATGCTATAATTTTGAAATGATCAAAATAAAAATAGTATATGATATTAAAATGAAAAAATATGTTAACAAGGTGGAGAGTGGGCATATGAAATTGATTAGACAGGAAAGCAGCCTGTTTTATGTATTTAGTAGCATTTGGTTGAGTTTTTCCTCCACTAACTAACTAGTGGGGATTAAGGAAACAATTCCAACTTTCAATTTCAATCACCTCTGCCCAATTTATTTGACTCCCAATTATTTGAATATTAAAACACTTTTTCAAAACCATAAATATAGAAAAGTCCAAATAGAATTTTAAAAAAATTTGATCCAACATTTTATTTGTACACTACTGTGATTTCAAAAATTAATATTAGAGCAGGTATTATAAATAACAAAGACCATAATTTATACAAACTATAAATTAACGATTAATTGACAATATTCCTGCATTATTATTCACAACCATTGCATGTGTTGCAGAGTAGTATAATTAACAATATTGAATTATATCTAAATGAAATAAATGGTAAACATAATGTATACAAACTATAAACATGTTCTAAATAGATTACAAACCGCTGGTAGAGGCAAACTTTTCTTCAACACAAACAAATCACAAATGGATAAAAAAAAAATTAGAAATTTATTGTAAATAACTTTAAATCTAATGGTAAACGATGAATGGAAATAAGGATTTAAAGTTATTTTATAATTATTGGCCTCGGACTTACAGTAACTTTTTCACTTATTTATCTTAAATTAATCTAAATATGTTTTAAAATATATTGTGTATTTTTTTAAACGCTATATATTTACTATTACTTTTGTATTATGTTTATCAAATATAGCTTTTATGTTTATTTTCAAAAATATATATAATTTATATGTTAGCTTCATTTTTATAAGAGAGAGTTATAAATCATTGATTGATTGAAAGGAAATAATATACACAACTATATCTGTTTATATTAAATTTTATATTATTAGTTTGAATTTTAAAACACTTTTATATATTTATGCATTTTTTTTTAGGAAATATTTTTATGAATTTCAATTACACATAAGGTTATTTTTAAATTTTAATTCTATATACTTCTATCCTCTACCTAACCAAAAAATGGCAGAAGTTGACCAAATTCATTAACCAAATCAGGAAATTTCCAACAGCAATTCTGGCCGCCACAAAATAAATACACCGGATTCTTTGACACCATCAGATCCCTCTTCTCAATTACAACATTTTAGTATAATCACCCACTACAATTGTCGCTCTTTTTGTTGCCGAAAACCATACAACTCCGAATGGTTTATTGAATTTTCACGAAAAATATGATTGAATCCGGTAAAATTAATTACATATTTGGAATGGACACAAAAATTCTAGTCTTAACAGTGTTAATTTTTAGGTAAATGATAAAGTTTCGATTTTCCAGAGATCGAAAACAGTAAAAGCAATTAAAAAAATAAACAATGAGCACAAACAACAATAAATGAACGATCAATAAAAATGGCTTATTTTATAATTATTTTTAAAAAGTAGATATATTTTAAAATATATTTTAAATAAACATTTTGGATGTAATTTTGAAAAAGGGCTTGATTTTCAATGTAAATGGATAATGGGCCAAAGCCCAGATTAGAAGAGGCAGGAAAAAAAGAAATGAAAGTCAAGTAACAAAGAGGATTGATACAGAACCCACATATATATATAAAAAAGTATATTTTATTTTTTAAATTCAAACTATATGCATTTCTTATCAGTTTTGGTAATTTTTTTAAAGAGAAAGTACAAATATATTTTAGTTTCAAATTATTAGTTAATTATTATTTGAAAGACTAAAGTTAGGGATACATGTTCTACTAAAGGGAAAGACGACGAATGAGTAATGGGGGTTCAGAGATAACCCTTATCTTGAAAACTCATGATACAGTCATCGAACATCTCTTCAAGTGTTTTGAAAGGAGCAAATCCCAACTCAGCTATCTTGGTGGTGTCCATGCTGTGCGGATTGTTGTCTCCTCCATGGCTACTACACTTGTTCTCATATGGATAAGAGGGATATTTAGCCCTCAGCATAGCTATTACTTCTGACCAGTGAGCAACTGAACTTGAACATATAAGCCTGCCTGATACTCTGCTATCTTCCATTGCTAATATGTGAGCAGCTACCACATCATCTATGTGCACAAAACCCACCGTTAGATTCGGATACTCTCCCCGCATACCTGACCACAAACAAATTATGCAAAATTTTCAGACTACTAATATAAAAAGACAACTTGATTAATTAGTAAAGTTGCTTTAAAATAAACAAAAAAAATAAACCTCTAACAATGGACAGTATAAGTTGCAGGGTGCTAGTGGGTTTGGGAGCCAACAATGGACCAACTACAAAAGATGGGTTCAGGACCACTAAATCAATCCCATTTTCCTTTGCTATTCTCCATGCCTCTTTCTCTCCTATTGTCTTCGAATATGCATACCACAGCTACAAAAACCATACAATTTGTTACCATTTCAATTGCAGTGAACAATAATAGTCACAAGAAGGGAAAAAATGGAAATGGAAATGAAGCTATTTTGATTACATGGTAGCGTTTGCAATATTCAGGGTCGCTCCAATGGGACTCATTAAGAGGAGTAACTTGCTGAACATCATAACGGTATCTAATAGAAGAGCATGAAGAGGTAAGCACCACTCGTTTCACACTACTAGCTGCTTTTGTGCAGGAACCTAGCACATTCATGGTTCCCTTAATACATGGCTCTATCAAATTTGTCTGCAAAATTTCAAATTACGTACAGAGAAATGAAATTGGGGTTTTTCGAAGCTAATGAGTAAAAGGGGATTAGACATTGCCTGAACGTTCTCGTCGTAGGGCACAATAACTGGGGATGCAGTGTGGAAAACACCATCAACGCCTTGTATTGCTTCATCAAAGCTTCCTTCCACCATTAAATCAGCTTTTAGAATCTTCAGTCTATCTTTAGCTCCATCAAACTCTTTAAGGAAGTTAAACCTTTCAGAATCTCCTGAAAAGCAAAACAAATTAAATTAGCCATGAAATTTTGAAATGCAGTGAGTTGATTTTAGAGTAGAAATTGAAGATGTAGGTACCTGGATCTCGAACTGTAGCTCTTACAGTGTGGCCTTTCTGGAGTAGAGATTTGATCAAGTAAGCGGCTATGAAGCCTGTACCACCAGTTACGCAGTACTCCGGCATCTCTTTTCCGTATGCTGTGGTGGCCGGTGGTGGATATGAATGAGGTATAAATATAAGATAATAGAATAAAAGTTGGTTAGGTACATAAAGTTATTATCAAAATGCGCATGTACTGTACGCTTTTAAACTACCTTGTTTGAACTGATGAATCATGCTCTCAGCCACTTATTATTATTATAATAATATGTTCTTTGAAAAATCATGCACTCTTCTAATTGGATCTTCCAATTAGATTCAGAGGGAAGGATTTCCTATAGATTGAGGCCGTTGACGAATTAACAAGTGAAAAGCCTCAAACTCAGGATGGTTTTTCTTTTTTTATAATAAAAATTGAGAAAATGTTTGATTACATGTAGTGTATATCATATACCAAACCAATGTTTAATGATTTTTAAAATTTAAAATTATCTTAGTTTTTCTTTATTCAGTATTATTATTATCAATGTCTTTAATTAGATATTGTATGAGATAAGTACTAAAAATGGTAATAAAAAGACAACAATAATATTTCTTCTTGCGTCAAAAAGCAGGTTGATCATGCAATGTGTAATTAATATATCTCATTGTCACATTCACTTTTTCTGAGAGTAATGATTGGTGATATTAATTTTGCTAAGAGTGATGATCGGTGATATGGGTAGTTCTCGTTTTTTTTTTTTTTTTAAATTTTTTGTTTCAAATTAAATTATGGATTGATTGTATGGAGTTTCTTAATCAAATTAATTGAGTTGCAAATTTTGATTATATAGACTGTGACCATGAAATTAATTTCAAAAGTCATACAAATTTTATAACTTAATTTAAAAAAAAAATTAAAAATAAAAAAGTGGAAGAGTATCGCAGAAACTGATTTTACCGAAGCAAAATTGAAAAATCGAAATAATTTCGGTTCGGCTAACCGAATTCCTTAACACTTTTTGTTTTTCAGTTTTTCAATTCAACGAAAATTCTAATTGTTAAATGACGTGGTTTTAAATCGCTATATATAAACATAATAATTATTCTCTCTCACTCTGTTGCTCAGTATTCTTCTTCTCTTCGCCCTACTCTCACTCTCAGCCCACCGTTGGCCACTGCATTAGAGCACCCAACAACCACCACCACCAGTTTCGTCGACTGCTGCTTCCTATTGCAACTAAGTAAGAAAATTTATAATTAATCACCTCTGTTGCTGCTTCAATTGAAACTCTAAACACCTGTCTCCGGTAACTGCTGCTGCTTCATCTTTAACCTTCTATCCCGTCATCGCCACCATCATCAGACCGCTGGAAGCTTTTTCTATCAACAACAGGTAAGCTTCTTCTTCTCCTCCTCTTTTTTTTTTTTTTTTTTTTCTTTCCTGGGCCAATTTTTTTTTTTTTTTTTTTTTTTCAGATTATATGTTATAATGATTTCATGATGCTGCTATGTTATGAGTTGATATGAATCCATTTTTTATGTTCGGAATTCTGGTATGATTGGATTGTTATGGTTTAGCGCATTGACTTTGAAATTTCTGGTATGATTTGGAATTCTAGTATGATTTGGAATTCTGGTACGATTGGATTGAAATTTTTGCAGTTTGTTGTTGAGTCTTCAGTTCTTGGTTTCTGTTTTCACTACATTCAGTTTGCTTCTTCCTTTTTGCTTACTGTGTGGTAGTCTCATTTTTTGTCTCCCACTTGTGGTTTTCTAGCCTGTGCCTATATGTTGTGTACTAGTGCCAGAATCATTGCAAGTCCCCTTGCTTTTGTCTTCTGCATCCTATGGTTGGAACACGAGAATCTAGGGTTAACAAAAATTAGATTATACGGATGAAAGACTTTTATAATAATGATTTTTGGTTTTTTCAAATTAGAGATAATTGATGGATCTATTTTGTAATGTTTTAAAACAAATTGACTTTAGGAATGATACTCTTGCCTTATTTTGTTATACAACTTTATATATTGCAACACTAAGTAATGTTTGATTTGCATTTTGGATATTAATGAAGTGTTATCAATATGTACATTGATGTTCAAATTTAATGTTGAATTTGAGCAATGCACATGTACCGTTGCATTTCTGCACATCTGCTGCAAATTATATACTGATTTCTGCATATATGTTGTTGGAAATTCTGCAAATTTGCTAATGACATTAAAAGTGATTCAAATTATGATGTTTTTCGCTGCTACCATGATTTTTGTTATGGTTGAAGATGCTGATTTTGATGTTGCTAGGCTGATTTGGGGACTTTTATTGTTACACAATTTATGTTTTTCTATTGTAATTTATTTTTATATGATATATTCTGTATTTGAGACTAATTATGTACATGTACTAATTATAATGGATGTGAATAGTGGGTGATGAACGATGAATGATGATGAAATGGTGTAAATTTTGTAGCCACAATAAGTAGACAAGAGGTTGAAAATAAATTGAATGAATTTCAGTTTTGTAATTAGTTTTTCGGTTATTTGTTCATTTAACTGAAAATATTTAATTTTGGTATCAACTACCAGTTTAAAAAATTCGGTTAACCGTTCGGTTCGGTTAACCGAATGCTCAGTCAATAGTACCAAGTAACACAAAACATTCCCGTTCCTCAAATTATTTGCCTGTAAGAATATGGTAACTGGGACTTGCTCATTACCAAATTATGTTTCAATCTCCAAAATTACACCTACATGAATATATCTAAATTTAAAAAAAAAAAATTGAGGTAATTATGTAAAAAGTCAACTCTATTAATTATTATTTTATTAAAATGATTTGGCTAATTTTGGGACTGAGAAAATAAATGAATAATATTAAAAAAATCTAATTTTATTAGTATAAAAATAACTTTTATCCTAATCATATTTTTACTTCATAAAAATTTATTTCATTCTTAAGAGTTGTAACGCCCCTAACCTAAAACCTACGTCATTCGACGTCATTTCTTCATTTTGTGCATTTCATTTAAGCGTATCCGAAAAATAATGTGCTATATGACATCAATGTGATATAATTTGAATGAGAAGTGATTTTAAATGAAATAAAAGTGTAAATAAATAGAGGTTTTTAAGTTCGGTTGCCATCGAA
>CANUEY010479952.1:0-48178 GCA_948099555.1 Croton setiger | reverse complement strand
CCCCCCCCCCCCCCCCCCCCCCCCCCCCCCCCCCCCCCCCCCCCCCCCCCCCCCCCCCCCCCCCCCCCCCCCCCCCCCCCCCCCCCCCCCCCCCGCAAAGAACATACAACATCAAATAATTGAATCTAAATTAACAAAATTGATGTTATTATAACACATCAAAATCTACCAAAAATAAGCTTTTGAATTGAACATACTTGACCTGTTTCTCCTTTTGCTCAATATATGTGTTGTGCATTTCTCGAGTGTCTTCCATAAAATTTATCCATGCACTAACAACATCTGCTTCTATTTTACATGAAGAAATCGACTTCGAGAGCTCTTCTTCCTTAAAAAAGAAGGATTCTTATTAATTCGAAAGCCAAAACATTAACCGACACTAAATTCTTAGTTGATAAAAAATAATAATAATACACAAACAAGCGTTCGAGCTCCAGAACTGCCTTCGGGAGCATGAATTTTAAAACCAGATTGTATTAGAATTAATGATTAATGATAGAACCATGAAGAGAAAAGGCAACAATACCCTGGATTTAAGGTGTATTAGAATTTGATTACTGGCTTCATCAAAATGTTCTCGTTCTTCCCTAGCGTTCCGAAGCCTTGCACGACATGTAGTCAAAGAGTTATTGACCTATATGATCAGTTTGCAACAATGTAAGACTTTGGATTATCAGAAATAAAATGTTCAGAAAAAAAAAAAAAAAAAGAACCTTTTTTAATGTAGCTTCAAGATCATCTCTTTCCTTCTCAAGTTGTTCAATTTCCAGTTCCAGATCCTAGAAAAAGCCAGGAGACATTCTTTAGAATACAATTATTTGAAAAATATAGATTAATAAGGGTCTATCCTTGTATACAAGTATTCAGTCCTTTATTTAAATTAAATTAGTCAAATTTTCTTCTTTAACTAGTATTTTGTGTTTCTCAATATATTCACATTCATTGTCGCAAAAACAACCACATGCTATTCTGTCATAGGTACTAATATCTGTTTTTGAGCCAATGCTGGATTGAAAGGTGGGAGCGTAGATTTCTTATAATTATTTATAAATTTTTGAAGGAAAAAAAAAGTAGTAAAGAGTAAGAAATTTTTTTTTTTTTGAAAAACTGGAGGGGACTGGAACCCCTTCACAAACCTTTAGCAAAGTTTGTTTTTGACCCAAAGGTAAAGAAAAGCGGTTTTAGACATAAATAACCTACTAAATTTTACCATATTCTAAATAATTCATATTTTATAAAAATAATTCTTAACATAACCACTTTTGAATTATAAACAAAATATAAACAGTTATAAAAATTTTATAAACAGATAAACAATTGATAAACAAAAAGAATACATCCTTTTTGGTTCAAAAAGTGGAAGA
Organism: Croton setiger; assembly: GCA_948099555.1. Lineage (NCBI taxonomy): Eukaryota > Viridiplantae > Streptophyta > Magnoliopsida > Malpighiales > Euphorbiaceae > Croton > Croton setiger. Next base: position 46,814 of record CANUEY010479952.1, on the reverse strand, counting down.
AAAAGAAAAACAAAAAAGATAAGAAGACTAAAACAAATATCACCTTCTCAAGCTGGCTAACTTCGCTGGATTTGGCTACACGGAAGTTGAGTGCTTCTTCTTTCTGAACCCTATTTAAAAACAGAAACATAAAATTTCCTTTCAATACAATCTTAAGTTTACACTATCTATAACAGTCATCTAGTGAATGAAAATGAGACCTAAGATGAATTAAGACACATTTCAATATGAATTAAGACCTGATAACAAGAATAAATAACATCACCTCACTTTAGCATTACCTACCAGCAAAAAAAAAAAATATTGTTTTTTCACCAATTATTCTCAATATAAGACCAATCATTTTTCAAAAATACTAGTAATAAGTTCAAAAGTTAAAAGTAAAAGAATACATATTTAACATAGAAATATGTGTCGTGCTACAGCAGGTGCATGACCATTTATATTGATTGACATGGCTATGTTTGTAGTAACATGGCAAATATTGCATTTTCTAATTTCATTCAATCCATGAGAATAGTGTCAATCATCATGATTCTCGAAATATAATCAATATGATAAGATTCACAACTTAGACAGTTAATTGAGAAAAATTAAAAACAATAACCATAAAGTTAAAATTCGCGTTGCGAATTCTCACAGCCCCATCAAAAACATTTGTATAATGATAATGTGTATTTAGATGATTTGCATTATATTGTCATTGCCCAAATAATAACATGTAAAGTGATACAAAAACAGTTGCCATAGTCTTAAGACTTCATGTTATCAGGAAATCTATTACAATTTAATGAGTAGTGGCAACGAAGTAAATTATTTTCATTTAGTGTTTTAGTATGTGAAAGTACTTCAAAGAGAAATAAAATAGGCAGGCAAGTGAAATAGTTTAAAAACATTCAAGTTCTTTAAACCTGTGATCTACAATACGTCTTTCAGCTTTTACTGTAGAATTGAGAAGAGACTCTGACAAAATTTTTAATTTATGTACCTGTAGCACAATTTAAATATAAATCATATGGTAGTATATCATGATAAAACAAAAAGCCAAAATAGGTCGTAAAAGAAAAAAGAACAATAGCAGAGTTGCAATTTTGTTGGTGGACGGCAATGATTAAAATACACTTTCACCAAAAAAAAAAAAAAACTTATTTAATAAAATTAACATATTAAAAGATATTCAAAAACAACATAATAAAACTATGGTGTTAGATTTGAGATGAAAATAGTTTCTTTAGTTTCCAAGGTTCAAAGAACAATATTTACGTACGTATTTAAGACTATTTTACAACTCTATAGCCAAAAAAAAAAAAAGAGGCCTTTTTTCTACAAAGTTAAACATGACCAGCTTCAAGGAAGAAAAAAAGGGAAGAAATCTCACTTGTGCTTGAGTTATTATAAGAGTACTTCAAACCATTTAAAATTGGTGGGCTTACAAACTTGCATAACCAAAAAAACAAAAAGATATTGATGTGGTAAACTGATTGTGTAGCTATATTATTTTCCTAGTTTAGGATATAAACTGAATCAAGTATTTCAGGCAACTAACCGGTCTAAAGAACACATGTTCAGTATGAATAACTCCAAATTTTCATCTAAGTGATTGATGGAAGATTACGTAATTCCATAGATAAGGGGCTATCACTAGTCAGATCTTCAACTCAGAGTGAATGATATCAATAAAGAGCAAGACTTAAATAAGTGTTGAAAATTAATGAGATGTTATACGATGTTCTTTGGAACAATAATAAGCTAAAAACTGCCTACCAGTTTCAGTTAGTAGAACCTAGGTTAATGAATAATAAAAATTCAACTAGTAGCTGAAAAAAATGATGTATCTATACATTTAATAACATCACATAGAAATTCACTGTACCTTTTCTGCATGCAAGTCTGGAGAATCTCCATTGCTCAAAGATTTTTTCTTCAATAAGAGTGACTCCAAGGTAGAACACAATTCAATTTGCCCAAGTATCTCATCAAGGGCCTACTTGAAAAACAAAAGAAATCAACTTTAAATTGAAGTAGAAACATACATCTCTTTTCAACTATTTTAGAAGTTGTGCAAATGACCTCTAGTTCAAATGGTTAGAGTGATGCACCTCTGTGTCCTAAGGTTAGGGATTTGAATCTAATAACTTAACTAAAAAAATTTAATTTGCCGTTAAAAAAACTATTTTAGTTGTCCCATGCTATGCAGCATGAAAACAAATCTTCGAAAATGGGGCATTTCAACTACTAGTTCACACATTGGTAAAAATAAAAACTACCACTTCACACAATGAAAGACAATATATGAAAATTGGCATGAAGAAATGTTGACATACATGTGATGCAAATGACCTCTAGCTCAAATGGTTAGAGTGATGTACCTCCGTGTCCTGAGGTTAAGGATTTGAATCCTAATAACTTAACTAAAAAAATTTAATTTGCTGTTAAAAAAAATATATATTTTAGTTGTCCCATGCTATGTAGCATGAAATCAAATCATTGAAAATGGGGCATTTCTACTAGTTTGCACATTGGTAAATATAAAAACTACCACTTCGCACAATGAAAGACAATATATGAAAATTGGCATGAAGAAATGTTGACATGCATCACATGCACCACTTTATTCTAAATACTCTAAATTTAATAATTATGAAACTTGGGGATATAATGAGACTTAAATATTTATCATGTTTGACAAGGCAAAGCTGCATTATTTTGTAATTTTATTTTCCCAACTCAAATATAGTAATAGTTGGCATAATAAAAACCAAACCATAATGTTTGGCAGATTACTATTGTGATTGGCAGAAACAAGCTTGTATGCTTTAGTATCCTCGAATAAGTGAAGCAAGTGAATAAAAGAATTGTAAGCTTTTGGGAGAGATAGAAAACATCAAAGAAAAATTAATCGCCAAATTTTATGGCTGTCAGTATGAGTTCAGACTCAACATTGTTACTATCTTAAAGATTTCTCAGTTATCACTATATTATATTAATCGTTTGAATAAATCTTTAGAGCTGCCTCACCTTTTTTGTTGCAGTAGTTGTTTCTTCTGCTAATTTTTCTCTAACTACATTTTGAGACTGACAAAATGACTTCTCTTTATCAAGTTTCTCCAGTAGCTTGGAAGCTTCAGCATCTATTCTGAGAGCAGAGAACAGAACATAAAAAAAAAAGTACTGAAAAAGAATTGCACTATTTAGAAAGATCAAAAAACGAAAGCACTATATGTGACCATTAGACTATTCATGAAAAAAGATAATAAGCTAGTCCAGATTATATGCCACATGGGTTGATAGAGATATGAGTTAGGAAACTCACCATAGCCAAGAATTAAGTAAATGAAATTTTCAAAAGTCTAATTCCAAAGGTTCTCGAAGAATACATTGAAAGAAGTAATGAAATATTAGGTAAATATGTTAAGAAACTTGAAATACTATATTTTCATCCAAAATATTTTGAAGCATAGTAAAAGAATTTTGTCTTGTCATAATGCAATCTTGTTCCATCCATATCTATGTTAGGAAACATGATTTAATGTTGAAAGGGTCATTCAATTTTGCCACAGCATCATCTATAGAATAGAAATAAAATAGAAACCAAAAGGTTTTGCTGTTGAGCAAGACTGAAATCTATGTATGTTAACCACCTTGCAATTTCAGCATTTATTTTCAGCCCTGAAATCGCAGCTTGAGCATACTGGAGCAATTCTTCTTTCTTTACCTGAAGAGATGAAAAGTTCAAAGGACCTGTACATTAGATAAACAAAAAATATTTCTGCAATTATATTGAAAATGGTCAATTTTCATGGTTTAAATTGAGATAAAATATTGTGTTATTAAGATCTGTTTCCAATAATAAAGTCACTGATTCTGGGTTCTTAAACATGCAACTTATGAATCCTATTAATGATAGGAAACCATGACCATCACAATTATTGTCTAAAACAAAGGCTCCATTACCAAGAATACAATATGTACCCACCATGTGACAGATGCCACATGATTATAATCCTTCCTTATGAATAAAAGAATTTTCTGCTTGCTTTGCTAATGGAAGCTAAAGTTTACACTTTTAAAACGTAATATTCATAAAGTTACAGCCCCTAGGCTAAAGTAGAAAAGCAATTTCAACATCTAGGTTACTTGACATATAGATACAACTTTTAAGAATAAAAACTGCCTTGAGGCCAAAGTAGCAAGACAATTGCAACATATAGTTTATTTGACATATAGACAACTATAAGAATTAGAGGTATTGTTCTCCACCTTAGCGAAACATATATCACCTATTCCTAGTTCTGAAATGCGTAATTTCATCCTGATTTTAGCTTCTTGATGCTTGTATCATCTCTCCAAACAAGACTAAGAATAAAAACCGTAAAGAGGGAGCAAAGCATTCATTCATATAAAATGTTGAGACTTCTCATTTCATCCATAAGTCATGTGCAAAAAAACATAAATGAATGAACCCCAAAATAATTAAGAGATTCTCATAAACTAGGGCTAGTCATCTTATGAAAGTGGAAAGGCATGTGTTTTTCTCTACTTACCAATACTTCATCCTCATAGCTAGAGAAACTTGATGCTAAATTCTTTATTTTGCTCATAACTGCTCTATGAACTTTCTTGTCTCCTGCAAGACATAGCCTGTATAAACAAACCAATAAGCAATTTCTAAAAAATTCAAAATTTCATTGTCTAATTATCATATTTACAAAAATGAAATTTTAAAAGAATCTTGGAAGCAAAGTAAAAAATGCTAAGAAGAATCACCCAAATATCTCCAGAAGTATTGTAGCTTCTTCTTCATTTGGTGCATCAAGAATCTGAGTCATACAAAAGAGATAACCTGCGGTTAAACTTAATGGATCAGCAAATAAAAAGCCTTGCTAAATATTTGATTAATTATAATAATAAGTTAGTTTGCCTACTTATTTGTCAATTTACAATAAGTTTCCAAGAAAACCTAACCACATTTTTGCGCCAATAATAAGTTTTTATGCTAATATATGAACAACTATTAACAAACAATTGTATTTTCTTTCGTTTTATGTGAATGATGAGATATTAAACTAATATATGAACAACTATAAACAAACGCATTATCTAAAGAAAGCTAATAACACATTCAAGTTCTTTCAACATATTCAAAAAAAAAAAAAAAAATAGAAAGCTTGTAAAAAATATCAAGTAAATAACAAGCATTAAGTTAAATTAGAATTTTGAGCATAAAGATTATGAAAGCATTAAGATGATGAGTTGACAGACTCAAAGGAATTCAAGGATCACTAAACCATCAACTCTACTGGTTTAGTGACCATATAAGTCTATAAAAACTCCCCAAGAGAACAAATAATTCCACCAATAGTAAACATAATTCATAGACTAATTGCTAAGAACTGAATAGAAGAAACCACTGAACCGATACCCCTTCTCTGCATATTACAAAAGAGATATTTAAACACATTGACCTTTAAAGTTATTCTCATTTTTTTACACAAAATAAAGAATCTTTATTCATAAAAGGGAATGAGTGTGAAAAACGAGTAAAGCTCTTAGACAACCAGAAAAACAATGAATAAAAAAAATTATTTCAAATCAAGTTGTATAATATTTACTTCTAAAAGCTACAACTCTCTCTCATATTCTATAGTTTATTTTCTAACCGTGATATTATATCCCCTAAATTAAGCCACCAAAGGATAATTCAACATATTTAAATTGGACCATGCATGACATAGTATGTTCTATGGTGTAGGGTAAATGCCACTTAGCTAGATTATATCCGCTAGGGGTAGATTTAGTAGGAATGCTTATATTGGTACTTGGAGCATAAATTATACATCTGAAGGACAATGCTATCTCATTACTAAGATCAATCTTAATATCACCTAGATAGATTGTTTTAAGGAGAACAGAATTTGGATATAATTAAGGCACATTATAATAAAACAAGGGGTTTATAGATAACACAAACGAAGTAACTTCTGTGTTTCACCCTTAGAGGAAGACAAAAGTATGAAACAAAGCCAAAAGAAAAGAAAAAGAAGATGAAGTATATTAATTAATATAGCTCGATTAAGTAACTATGAAGTGTACTCTTGCATGTTCTGTCAATTACACTCAATTATAGGTAGTTAAAGATTGTTTAAAAAAAAAAAATATGTAGGCAAAGTTAATCTGTCACAAGTTATCATTATCCAACTATGCATCCGACAAAATGTAAGGCTAACTAACTTACTATGATAAAAACTGAAAAGGAAAGTAAACAATAAAAGTTTCTAAAGGACATTTCATTGACATATTTAACTTACCACAGATAATATTATGCCTTCTAGAGCTTGACTGTAGAGAAAGGTATCATGAAATGTCATTGTCCCAAGATCAGGGTCAACATAATAAACCTGGCCACATTTAAATTAGTACTATCATAAGCCGAGTCTTTGGTGGAAAAAAAAAAAATTTATCATAAGCTGAGTCAACAAACTTACAAAATTCCATGCACACTGAAGTTTGACTTTTAGAAGGATTGCATATATAGTTATATAATTAGTTTGGCAACCCAATTAGCTCATGTTCCAAATAGAGCATGGAAATTATGTGTAATAATCATTTGCATGACACAAAAGGAAAATTGCAGGAAAATATTTGAGGCATAAGAGCATAGGGTGACTTACCACAGTGGGTTTTCTAGGAGAATCCTTCAGTTCTTCAGAGACAATTTGTTCATTAGAAAGCTTTTCATTATTCTCAGGATAAGCAGCAGATATTCTCTCAATCTCTTTAAGAGCAGCCAGCCACCTTCTTAATAATTGAACTCTTTCAACCCCTCTACAAGACACAGAAACATCCTCCAATCTTTTAACAGTAACCTTAAAGCTCTTCGTACTCCCAGATCCCTATTTCATCATCCAACCAACACAAAATCCTAATTATGTTAGAATAAACATAAATTATGTAAAAAACAAATGAAAAGCTAAATGAGAATTCTAATCTGGGTCGCGTAACCTAATTAATTATGGGTTCGAGCTTTTGTTGCCATTACCCCTAGGCCGTAGCTATTATGACTAAGTCGTGCTCGACCTTTTATGCTAAAATAACAATAAAAAATCCCAACAAAAGCAAAATGAGGATGAACAAAATAAAATAAGCTTGATTACAATACGGTGCTGGATGATCTTGGCGCCCTCCGACACGGCATTGCCGGCTGTGACGACGACATTGTCGGCATAGTTACGAACGGTGCGTGTTAAGTTTGTCTTCCTGCCCGTTCCCGCTTCTACTGCTCTATACACGGCCGACCTAAACCATGACATTTTATATATATATGTTTCTGTTGTTTTTCTTTTCCTTATGACAAAATGATATACAAAAAAGAAATTTGAAAACAAAACAAGCACAAATTTTTTTTTTTTTCTGAATTGGTTGCAACAAAATAATGAAAGTTCTGCAAGTATGAATTTGATTCATGTTTCAAAGAAATTGAGTAGAGAGAAAATGGAATAGAACAAGTCAAATGCTTCGAAATTTTCGCCTGTCATTGCGCTTCTTTGTTCGCATTTGATTATTTTCATTTTTCGATTTTTAGACAAGTTATTTTGAATGAATGTAGGAATTATGAATGACGAGGATTTTATTAGTTTCTTTTTTCTTTTTTTTTTTTTCGAAGAGAAGGATTTTATTAAGTTAATTGTTAATTTGATAATACCGTTATCAATTTTTTTTTTTTTAAAAAAATTACTGCAGTATTATATTTGAATTTGAAAGGTATATTATGTATATTTTTTTAATAATTAATATGATCTTTCAATATTATAAATGATTGCCGCTCAATAATCTCCGTTCCAAACTCAGGATCCAGAAGAAGATTAGGCAGATTTGAGTTTCTATCATAGGCCTGCTTGATGCAATCCCTTTTCTCCATATACACAGTCAAAGTCTTGATGGTTTGGTCAACCGAGGCTCCAGCCTTAATAAGCATAATTATAAAACGTGGTCTTTGGAATCAACAAAGGATTGAGGATCATAGAAGCCATATAAGGGGAGATCTCCCTCTTGTTTGGCTCGTGCAACTGTCTCATCAATTTTTGAAGTAGTCATTGTAAACTTAAATAGGGAATCCCTTTTCAACAATGTTAAGGGCAAGATTTTGGCCTATAACAACAAGAACAGTATGCCCAATTTTTGTTAATGGAGCCACATTTATATTTCTTAATCACAGTGAAAGATCTCAACTCATTAAAAGACAAGTGCTTATATTCCTAAAAACCATACAAAGATGAAAAAAAATACTAATAAGGGGCAAACCAATGGCTCTTTCATGTGAAACTTTGACTCCTCTAGAGAAACTTCGACTCCTCTAGAGAAGGATCCCAACCCTCCTATTCTGATGATCGCTCTACAAAAAAAGTTAAGATTCAATTATAAGGGGAGGCTGAGAATGAAACTACTATGTCATTTTCGTTTAGGGATTGTTTATTGCGTGATACTTGGGTTGATGGGAATGGTGTTGATGATGGTAACTCAATGAAAGCAGATAAGATGGAAACGGATATTGTGGCTACTCCAGGCTTTTAAGGATTTTGATACCATTACCTTAGATGAGAATGATGTTTCTATTGATACTTCGGGGGCTTACCCCAAGATCGCTTTTAGTGAGAAGGTTAGGAATGCTGTAAGCCACCATGAAAAATTGAAGTTGATTATTCGTCTACTGGGACATAATTATTGGCTATAATGTCTTGTGTGCTAAGTTGCAAAGTATGTGGAATCTAGTAGGGCATTATAAGATTATGGACCTTGCTAATAACTTCTTTTTGGTTAATTTTGATAAAAAAAGTAGTTCATATGAATGCTTTACTGAATGGCCTTTGGGTCATTTTTTGTCATTATTTGGTTGTGCAACTGTGTACTACTTCTTTTTGTCCAAGTGCAATATCCCTTAACTCCATTGTTGTCTGGGTTCGGTTCTCTTGTATGAAGTTACATTTGTACAAGAAGAGAGAGTTACGTATTATTGTTGTTACTATTGGTGAAGCTGTTAAAATTGCTTATAATATAGTTGGTGCAATGAAAGGCAAATTTGTACAGGTAACTGTTAAAATTGATTTATCTAAACCTTCAGTGTCTAAGTTTGACATTGAAGGTTCTCTTTTGCGTGTGGAATATGAAGGCTTGTTCAATATTTGTTTTAGTTATGGTTATTTAAGCCATAATAAATCTTCTTTGTTGTAGAGCTAGTGTTCAAACAAATGGTGTTCAGGCTACAATTATCCAAGAACTTATTTTCTTTTCCTGAAGTTTTCTAACCTCGAAGCAAGTTGTTGATGATGATTTATGGAAAGAGTAGTATGGGGAGTGAATGTTAGCTCTTGTACGGTGTCAAAAACCTAAGGAAGTCGTTAAAAATGTGAACTTTAGTCTTGGTGGGCATTTGAATTTGAACCAGTGATCACGTTTTGATGTTTTGGCGAATTTAGAAGAGAATTTGAATGTTGATAAATTTGTTGGTTTGGGTAATGCTCATAGGCAAGTAGTATCATCCAATACTGACAGAAACATGAGTGCTAAGGTTTCTTCTGGTGATAAGGGGAAAGGTGTTGCTCATGCCCCTAAGGTTCAAACCAAAGTTTATAGGACGGTTTCTAGTACGGGCCAAGCTGGTTCTTTTGTTGTTATCCAGCCTAATTTTGTTATACCAGTTGTGTCTACTGCCTAAAATGTTTTTGTTAATATGGCTTAGGTTATGCAAAATGATGTCATTATAGTAAGTGAAGGTATTGAACCAGTAGCGTCTCATATGGATGTCACTAAATGTAACTATTCCCTGGAAGTCCAGCCTAGTATTCCTCTAGGTTTTGAATTAAATTGTGTTTTTGCTTAGGGCATTCTAATGCAGGTGGTCTTCCTGGTGTAAGATGACAGAACATGAGGCTGACCATTGATCCCTACTTAGGACAGAATGTGTGACATCCCTGGGATGGACAATTTGCAGGGTCGATTTCTGGGGGTGACTTACATTAATATTTATCAATGTATGTTAATATCCTAAATAATATCAATCAATATAATTCAGTATATATTAATATTTTTCAATATTGACAATTATTGATTTATATTGATAAATACTGACAAATACTAATAAATACTGATAAATATTGATAATTATACTGATTTATATTAATAAATAATGATAAATTATATATATGGATATTGATTTGTATTAAATTTTTAATTAATTAAAATAAATTAATAATAAATAAAAGTATAAGCATAAAAAATTGTATTATTTCACAAATTTTAAAAGAAATGTGTTATTTTATCAAATAAAAAATACATATTGTGAATATATTTTCCACATCTTGACTATTAGTGATATTTGTTTAAAGTTGCCTCTAGATCTGTTCATATAACTTTGACTTCTTCGTTAACAACAATTAATGTAAATCAAATCAATATATAAAATTCAATAAAGGATACCATACTACTTTAAAAAATAAAAATAAATAAATCAGATAGTATACATATATGTGGTTGAATGTAAGCTAATAATAATTGACAAAATAATGAAGTCTTTTCATTCTTTTGTTTCTCTGATAGCATTTATTTTCTTCCTCTTCTCTTGTGTGCAGATTCCAATAAATGCAGCCAAAAAGGCAAGACTTTATTTATTTACTTCAATTCTTTCTTTTCATATTTAATTAAGTAGCTTTTATTTTGTTGTTCAGTCTTATATCGTTTACTTGGGAAGGAATTCTCTTGGATCTCAACTTTCTTCAGTGGATTCAAATAAAGTCACTGATTCCTACTATGAATTATTGGGTTCCTGCATGAAAAGGTTAGATAATATTATACTCTAAGCATTACACTTTCTAGTAATGTTACGTAAATTGAAGTGGAACTGGTTACTACTACATTTCTAATAATTGTTACTGTTTCCACTGTAGTAAGGAGAAGGCAAGAGAAGCAATTTTCTATTCCTACACAAGTTCTATAAATGGCTTTGCTGCTACACTTGAAGATGATGAACTTGACCAAATCTCAAGTATGAAAAATATTAGTATATAATATTTATTTACTTTTTTTATTGTTTTCATTTACACATTTGTTTTTTGATAAATCAATTCAGAACGTTCAGAAGTGGTATCAGTGTTTCCTAATGAAGCTAATGAATTACATACAACAAGGTCATGGGAGTTTCTTGGACTTGAATCAAATGGTCAAATTCAAGCTAATTCCCTCTGGCTCAAAGCTAGATTTGGTGAAGATATAATCATTGGAAACCTTGATACTGGTAATTAGTTCCACAAATTAATTCGGATTGAATTATTTTAATTTTTGGAATTATGATTTAGACAATGTAGTAGTACATGTATCTCAATTTTTTCAAAGTTAATTTAATGAAGGTCTAAGTATATATGTACTTATGTTGGGTAATTTTGAAATAGGTGTGTGGCCAGAATCAGAGAGCTTCAAGGATGAAGGTATGGGACCAATTCCATCAAAATGGAAAGGACATTGTCAAACAAATGATGGAGTTAAATGCAATAGAAAGCTGATTGGTGCAAGATACTTCAACAAGGCCTTTGAAGCAGAGATAGGCCCTCCTCTTAATTCTTCTACCTTCTACTCTGCCCGTGATTACGATGGACATGGCACGCACACTCTATCGACAGCAGCAGGGCGCTTTGTTTCGGGCGCTAACCTTCTAGGCTCAGCCAATGGAACAGTGAAAGGAGGATTGCCTAATGCTCGAGTCGCTTCCTACAAAGTTTGTTGGCCTACTTGCTTTGATGCTGATGTATTGGCTGCTTTCGACGCAGCCATTCATGATGGAGTGGACATACTCTCTGTTTCGCTTGGAAGCCGTCCTCGTAATTATTTTGGTCATGGGATTTCTGTTGGGTCTTTCCATGCTGTTAGAAATGGGATTACGGTAGTTTGTTCTGCTGGCAATTCTGGACCTCAAACTAAAAGTGCTTCAAATGTTGCTCCTTGGATTTTAACAGTTGCAGCTAGCTCGATTGATCGCACTTTCCCATCTAATGTCATTCTTGGAAATAATAGGTTATTCAAGGTTCGAATTTCATTAATTAAGAAGCTAATTATTTGACATTATGCAAGCATTTTTAACAACTTTTGATCTATAAGCAGGGCCTCAGTTTCAATTCTAATAGCTTACCGGCTCAAAAGTTTCATCCTTTGATAAATTCTGTGGATGCTAAAGCTGCCAATGTATCAGCTAGTGCTGCGTAAGCAGATTAGTCCTTGCTTGCTCAATTAAAGAGCTAGTGGTAGTGTTGAATTGGACTAATTATTAGTTGGTTTCTGACTCGACAGACAGTTTTGCAATCGAGGATCCCTTGATCCAGCAAAGGTAAAGGGCAAAATTGTGTACTGTGTTCACAGTGAGGGTGAAGATATGGAGAAAGGTCAGGTGGTCGCGGAAGCTGGGGGTGCTGGAATGATTCTTGCCAATCAGTTTGATTCTGAAACAATTTTTCCACAACCCCACTTTCTTCCTACTTCTGCTGTGTCTGCAACTGATGGACTCTCCATTTTAGCATATATATACAACTCAAGGTAGTTAACCTCTTTCTTTCCTCGATACAAACGGGTAAATGACTGACTTTTAAGTTAAAAAGTGCTTAAAAGCGTTTTAAGAGCCACGCAAACACCCGCTTGGTCTCTTCGGAAAATAAAAAATTGAGGTTGTATTTAGAATAGTTGAATACATGATTGTATTTATTATGGTGTTCAGATTCCCAGTAGCATACATATCTGGTGAAACAGAGGTTGGAGAATTGGCAGCACCTATAATGGCTTCATTTTCATCGCTAGGACCTAATGCAATTACTCCAGAGATTCTCAAAGTAACACTAGTTAATTATTCATGAAAATAAATGCAAATTATTAAGTAACAATAGCTGATTTTTGGGTAATAAATTTCAGCCTGATATAACTGCACCTGGAGTGAATATAATAGCAGCATACTCAGAAGCATCAGGGCCATCTTCTTCAGGGATAGACAAGCGGCAATTCCCGTTTAATATTCTATCTGGAACTTCAATGTCTTGCCCTCACGTGGCTGCCATTTCTGGTCTGCTTAAAACTCTTCATCCTGATTGGAGTCCTGCTGCTATTAAATCTGCCATCATGACAACAGGTCCGTATACTCTTCTTTTTGGTTTTTCAATGTTCCTAACGGGTGTGCGTTCCAGTTTTTGTATAGTTCCTGGTAAGGAACCGAACTGGGATGGCATATTATTAAAATTTTTTATCTCAGTTAGCGTATAGTTTTGGTTTTAGTATGCCTATCGGTTCGGATTGGTTCTCCAAGAACCATGCGCAGCTCTAGTTCTTGCTAATGGTCAAATTCAAATTGGGAACTTTGACTTGGTAAAAAATGGCCTTCTAACAAATCTTTTTTCTAAATGTTTCTTTTTTTACCTTTCAGCGAGAACAAGAAGTAACATCAAACAACCAATTTTGAATGCATTTCTTGACAAAGCGAACCCATTTAACTACGGTTCAGGACATATATGGCCCAACCGTGCAATAGATCCAGGTTTGGTTTATGACTTAACCCCCAAAGATTACCTAAAATTCCTATGTTCTATTGGTTATAATGAAACCCAAATATCTGTTTTTGCTGGCCACCCATATACTTGCTCATCAAAAAACAATACAAATTTCTTGTTGAACTTTAACTATCCATCTATTACTGTTCTTGATCTTTCCAACAAAGTCACACTCACTAGAACCTTGAAGAATGTCGGAACTCCGGGCGTATATAGAGTTCAGATCGATCCGCCAGTGGGAATATCGGTCAAGATTGAACCAAAGGAATTGAAATTTAACAAGATAAATGAAGAGAAAATGTTCAGAGTAACATTAGAGGCAGAGTCCAAGGAAACTGGACTCCCTGATTATTTGTTTGGAGGACTTCAATGGTCAGATGGGTTCCACATTGTAAGGAGCCCTATAGTGGTTATGCAAAAAGAAAATAACTAGGAATTATTATTTTAAATTAATTTGAGCTGTAGTTGCTCTAGGATCAAGAAATTATTTGTTCATTTCATTTTCTTTTTAGTGGTTAAGTATGTAAGCACATGGCAACTGAGTTGATTGCATCTTTATTGTGATTCTAGCTTGATTCTCCATTAATGCAAAACTAGATTATATATCAATAACATGTTCAGTTAAGTTTTTCTAGTTCTGGTAATTAGATCTCACTATATGGCCTAGTATATTGTGGTGATTTTTTTTTTTAATATGTCCATAAAGTAAGTTAAAAAAAGGTAAATTTATGAATGTGGTGACTAGATTTTACAAAAAGTTTTGATTTAATGTTTGTATTTTTTTTTTTCACAGTAGTGTTCAAAGTTATAAAATTATTTCAATTTGGTGTATTTTGCATAACTCTGTCAAATTTCAATGGGTAATTAAAAGAAGATTAATGAAATGATAACACATGGATTTAAAAAAAATATATTAATTTGCTACATAAGCTTTATAAAATGTTTTAACTCATTGTGACCATTTTTTCTTTTCAGATCCCATTTTTGACGATGAATAGACAAAGTAAATGATCATTTAGAGCCATCTCATCTCTACAAACCTAGTATGGAATTAGTTTTGAAGGTTGATACATGTCAGTAACAAATCCCTAAAAAATTGCCGTTTCTCCCTCCCTTCCATTAGTAACAAAGCCAAACTCCAATGTCGTCATCGCCCTCGTCTCTTCTCACTTTCTCTTTCTAATGCCAATGGCATTCAACCATCACCACTCATTACCACCGACAACTCAACCCTTTGCCAATGTGAATCGACAAGAAAGCTAGTCGAGTGACAACATGACCACAAGTCCCAATTATGGTTTTAGTGGTTGGTTCAAGGTCTCTCAGCTTTGGTGTTTTTTGCGGCCATCTGACTTCAAGCGTTTCCTCTCCTTCAAGCTTGCTTAGCCATTAGCCCTACTTGATCTCAGTCAAGAAAGCAACGGTCAAGACACAACTCTTGCTACAAATTGACATGCATGTAACTCGTTTATTTTATTTTATTTTTGAAATTAGCATATCGAATTCATGACCATTCAATTCCAGTATATCAGTATTACCTCTAGACCACACTCAATTGATTTTCTTTTATTTATTTTAAAAAATTGATTATATTTGCAATGTAGATATATGTTTAATCTCATTACCTATCTATAATGTAGCATTTATTTTTTTTTCCTCTTTGCCAAATCGTTTCTATCGTATTGATTCATGTTTTTTTGTCTTAAGTTTGTAATTATTTGGTTTAAATTAGAAAGAAGCGAACTAAACTAAACGTAACTAGTTCAATTTATTTTGGTTTTAGCTACCGGTTGGTTCAATTTAAAAAAAAAAAAAATCAGTTTTAGCTAGTTCAATTGGGTAGTTTGCTAAAATGAATTTGATCACTCCTACAACTTGCACTGAATTTGGAAGTAGACTCAATTTTATAAAATTCAACTTACACCACATCTTTAACTAATTTCAAAAATAACATCCCAATTGTTATAATTTTCCTTATCACTACTAACAGTTGTTTTAGTCAATTTGGTGCTTTGCCAAAGCCACTTTTCCCAACAATGACAAAACAGAACAAAAGATTATTAGTGCTCAAACACATTCACTCCTTTACTAATTATGTTAAATCATCACACGTTATCAATTTCTACACTTCTCTATTAATTAAACAAGCCCAATTATGTCAATTTTGGTCCAAAAAACGTATCCTCAAAGTTGAATATGTACGAGCCATATTTGAACACCTCTACTAATAATGTTAATAGCTTTAACATGCTTTAACGTTCTTTCGTGATTGTTGTATTCTCATCATGAATGTGAGATGTGATGAAATCTTGAGCAAAACCTTACATTACTTATTTAAACATTGAAATTGCTAGCCTTGTAATTGGTATACTAGACATTGAAAGCTTATTATTGACCCTCATCTATTTATGTTTATGTCTAAATGAGATTTTATTTTCAAAGCTCTCAACTCTAACATTTTTTTATAAACAACTTGCTAGGGTGAGCAAGAATTAACCGCAAATTTGAAACGGAAAAATTGAATCAATATTGATTCATCAAACGATTAGTTTGATTTGCAGTTTTGAAAAACATGAACCAATTAAATGTCAGTCGAGTCATATGCAATGGTCCATAAAAACTAACCAACCGAGAAACCAAACCTTCTATATAAAAAGTGTGATAGTAACGAATCCCTAACCAAGGTTACACTAGTACCAAAATGTATATTTGTGTTGCACTTTTACGTTTCATTTGAGTCGTTTTAGTGCGACGCATCTGTTCGGAACACATATAAGACTAGAGTCATTTGTGTCGGCTTTGATTAAGGCACGACGCAAATATAAACTCATTTGCATCGGCTATAAGTTAAATCGCTACGCAAATACAATCTCATTTGCGTTGATTATAAGCTTATGCTCAACGCAAATAAACATCATTTGCGTTGATCTTTAACTACAACCAACGGGAAGTAGGCCAAAACAGAAAAAAAAAATTCAGATGCAGAAACACAGCAAATTGCAACAAAACAGAAACACAGCAAATTGCAACAAAACAGAAACATAGCAAATTGCAGAAAAATAAAAATACTAATACACACTACAGAAACACAACAAATTGCAGCAAATAGAAACACAGCAAATTGCAGCAAAAACAAATGTAGTGTAGTGTTTGTTTATTGATTTTGCCAGATTGTGTTTGCCCAATTTATTGTTGTGGTTTTGTCTTGAGTTTGGAATTGTTCGGTTTAAACCGAACCGATATAGATTGAACCAAAAGTCATCGGTTCGGTTTTCTATCCCAAAAAATTTGAGTTTTAGTTTGGTCGGTTTTGGATGGTTAGGTTCTGTCAATTTACCGAACCAAATTCACTCAGACATACAATTCAACTTACACCACAAATGTAAATAGTTTAAAAAATAACACCACATTTGATGTAATTTTTGCTTTTCACTCCAGACAATTAAATCTATCTTTGTTTTAGTCAATTTGGTGCTTTGCCAAAGCCACTCTGCCCAACAGTGACAAAACACCGCAAAAGCTTATTAGTGCTCAAACAAAAAAACATTCACTCCTTCACTAATTATGCAAAATCATCACACATTATCAATTTCTACACTTCTCCAATTAATTAAAAATCTCTGTCTCCCTCTCTCTCTCCACATACCTTTCCTTGAAATCAAAGCATCTTAGCACAATAAATAACCCAAAACCCATTACTCAACTCTAGCCTCTCTCTTCCCTTCCAAAATGACTTCAGTTTGCATTTCAAACTGTGTCAACGATACACGTGATCCGCGTGTGCCTGTACGCGCCACCTACGTGAACCTCTACAAGTGGCCGGAGTCGGATAAGGAGTTCATAAAAACTGTCCGCCGTGTTGGACAGGGCTTGCATGGGCAGCCTAGAGTGGTGGACAGTATCTCCTGCAGGCAGATGTATCTTAGGAGCTATACATTTTCAAGAAAAGAAACAGTGCCTGAGAAGACAAAGAAATGCATTGGTAGAGTTAAAGAGAAAGTGAGTAACCATGGAAAGAAGAGAAAGGAAAAGGGAAAGAAAAGAAAGTGTTTGGTTTTTAGGAAAGTGAAAGAATTTTCTTGTGGTGCTTTGTTAAGGATTTTTCATAAATTATTATCTTGTGGTGCTAGTGTAGATGTCGTTAATTAATATCATTTTACATTAGTTTCTTGCTTCTTCTTCTTCTTCTTCTTTATTTCATCATAAATAAGTTTGTGTTTTTTTCTTACATTATATATATGTTTCTTTGATGAATTAATTGTATAAGGGAGGATAATTATAGGGTTTTTACATATATTTGCATATTTATATTTATATTTGTTTGACGGATTTCCTCTTCCTTTATTACTTGCGCAAGTCAAACCTAAGTAAAACCTAGTGATGCAGACTTATGATTATGAACTGCCATCGAAACATATTAAATTACAATGTTTCTTTTTTTTAAATAAACTAGATTAGGTCTAATTCTGTTCATACCCTCGACCTTTTGTAGGTACAATATTGTCATCTTTAGACAGTAATATCGGTTGATCTATATATTTTTTTTTTTAAAAAAAAGAAATAAAGATAGAAAATTGAGTTGTATAAGTGTGTTTTTCCTGTACAACTTTCGGTAAGTGAGGTAAAAAGGTCGAAAATAGCAATAATATAAAGAGAAAGGTTATCACACAATTAACCAGCTGGTAGCCTTTTATAAATCACCATATATTAGATTTATGTACTCCTTAAAAGTCTATATTTAAGGCCCCCAACACTACCATATACACAAATAATTGTCGTTTTCAGAAATAATAAATACATTACATTAATTTTATTTATACTTTTATAGTTACAAAAATTACTAAAAAATATTATATAGTTGTGTAATTTAATATTTTCAATTAGGTAAATTAATTTTAGTAATAAACGACAAAACAAATGCATTAGTTAGAGTTTTTGACATTATTTGTCAATGAAACGTTAATCAACTTAACTTAGGATACTAAAGAGATGATTGGAATGTCATTATCAAATTTTAATGCAAATGTGAAATTATGAAAAAGTCTAATGCCACGCTGTCACATATTGTTGAGTCTATTACAAGCTTACTTTTTTTTTTTTCCACTTTATTATTTTTTTTAATATGGAAAGTAATCAATTAAACATTACAGCAACACCCACCAATTTAATTCTTTTTTTGCACACTACACTATAATTTAATATGAGAAACTAACAGATATAAAATGAATTCATTAAATAAATAAAACACTAAATAATGAATTGAATGATTGCTTGAGGAAAATTATACGAGAAGCCCGATTTTTGCTAAATTTATACGTTAGTCCTATTTACAATTTATTTGCTGGTTTGTCTGAATTTATGCGAATTAGGAGTATTCCAAAACCAATTAAATTAACAAAATTGTGGTTTTAAAAGATTTTTGTTTTATAAAAATGTGGTGCATACATTTTTAGTCTTTGATATTGGATCAATATTATTGTTTAATCACTAAATATTAATAATACTACACTTACATCCATGACTTTTGGCACCATCATATTATACGCATTCTATTTAGTTTTTATGAATATTTTTAAGATATTCTGTCAAATTTTTAAAACATTCTTGAAAAAATTGACGAAAAATGAACATAATAATGATATAGTATAATATGCAAAAGGACAGGACAGTGACTAAATGGTAATGTTACCAAATTTAGTGATTAAATAGTAAATATGATCATGCATCAGGGATTAAATAGTAAATATTTATATTTCAAAATAGAGTAAGAATGGGAGAGGAAGAAATGATAACGGGGCACCGATTGCAGAAGCTTGAGTTGTACGGGGTTCACCAATCCAATCGGATCTAATCATCACCTCTTCACGTTATCACTGAAACTTGTGATCATAATCACTACCAACTTCCTGTCAATTAATTTGCCCTTTTTCATTTCTTAATTTTCTTTTCTTTTTTTTTTTCATAAACACTGATAAAAAAAAAGCAGTAATATTTTTAATCTTTAGAGGAAAAAATCATATAGGAGAAACTCTATTGTTTGTAGCTTTTTTATTTTATTTATTTTTTCCATATATTAAAAATGTAATCAAACAGAAAATTGATGATTAAGAAAGAATTCTGTACATTAATGGAGTTGAGAAAATTTTTAAATTTTTACAGAGAAAAAGAAAATTACAATGAACTGAATTTTGAAGGGAAGAAAAGATTACTACATTCCATATTATTTCTTATGCTTTATATATGTACCCTAACTACAAATTGGACTTGAATCCAAATTACATTCGGATTTGTGAAGTATGTTGAGCTACTTGCTGACTTGGTTAACAAACTTCAAGTTTTTGGATGACTCTTGATAACAGAAAAGAAGAATGAAGAAGAAAAGAGAAAGGAGAAGGCTCACGCGTTTGCTGGCTTTTGTTTGAGTAAAACGACGACGTTCTTGATTAATAGAATGACGACGTTTTACTAACTGTCACAACGTCTTCCTTTAACAGTCTCAACCTGTTTCATCTAATCATCTTTTCTTTAACTCGTGCAGTGTCATTTTCCTCTATTTCATCTTCTTCCTTTATACTTCTGCAAACATACAACTTCTTACTTTTGACGTCTCCTTCTTCCATTTTTGCTTCATTGTTCTTGCTACTTCTGGATTCTGATTTTTGCTCTAATACCCCCTCCACAAGCTGGAGACAATATATTTAGTAGTTTCAGCTTGGAAATGAAATCACGAAATACCTTTGGATAAGTGCCTTTGTAAAAACATCGGCCAATTGATGCTCTGTTTTAATACGTAGAAGGTGTATAAGACCTTCTTGAATTTGTTCACAAACTACATGACAGTCAAGTTTAATGTGTTTAGTCCTTTCATGAAATGTAAGATTTGCAGCAATGTATAAAGCAGATTGGTTGTCATAGTAAACACTAATTGGTTTGGAAGAAGAAATTTTAAAATCATTAAGAAGATAAGTAAGCAATTGCAATTCAAAAGTCAAAGATGCAAGTGCTCTATACTTAGCTTCAGCAGAAAATCTGGAAATAGTAGTCTACTTCTTGGAACGCCAACAGATTAATGATTCCCCAAGATAAACTGAATAGCCAGTTATGGACTTTCTGGAGTCAAGACATCCTGCCCAACCACTGTCTGAATAGGCAGTAAGAGTATGAGAAGATAATGCAGAGAAAAACAGTCCAAGAGCTGAAGCCTGTTTAATATAACGAAGTAGTCTATGAACAACTTGAAGGTGAGATGACTTTGAGGAAGAAACAAATTGACTTAACTGGTTGACAGTAAAGGCAATATAAGGCCTTGTATTAGTGAGGTAAAGAAGTCTTCCAATGAGTTGTCTATATTCAGAAATGTCTGTTAAAGAAACACCACCTTCTGAACTGAGCTTAGCATGATAATCTATAGGAGTTGCAGACGGTTGGCTCCCAAAAATCCAGTGTCTTTGAGGATGTCCAAAGCATATTTTCTTTGTCCAAGATAGATTCATTCTTTGTTCCTGGCAATTTCCAGTCCAAGAAAGAATTTTAAATTTCCCAAGTTCTTGATTTTGAACTGATTGTGCAATAATGCCTTGATTCTGTCGATTTCTTGTAAATTATTACCAGAAAGAATTGTCATCTACATAGATCAGTAAGACTGTGAAATGGTTTCCTGCCTTATTAATGAACAATGAGTAATATGAGTGAGACTGAGAGTATCCATTGTTGATTAGAAAGGCAGTAAGTTTAAAGAACCATTTTCTACTGGCTTATTTTAATCCAAAGAGACTTTTCTTGAGTTTACATACTTTCTCTTCTGCAATGTGCATTCCAGGAGGTGGTAACATATATACCTCTTCATATAAATCTCCATGTGAGAAGGCATTATTGACATCCAGCTATTGTAAGTACCACTGGTTAGAAGAAGCTAAGGCCAGTAGTAATCTAATTGTCATAGTGATCCAAATACTTTGACAGTTTCATTTTCTGGATGTTTACTGAACAATTTGAAGAATGGTGTATGGTTGTCAATCACTAGTTATGGAATTTTGTTGATGAGGAACACAACATATTGCACAGCATAATGCACATAAGGTTTTAGGCAGTCCAGATTGGAACAAGAGGTTTCTGGCCACATTTAGAATATGTTGATGTTTTCTCTCAACAACAGAGTTCTGTTCTGGAGTTTATTGGCAGCTTGTTTGATGCTCCAAACCATGTTTCTTATAAAACATATCCAGTTTGAATTCCAAGTCATTGTCAGTTCTTACTTTCTGTATTTTAGTTTGATACTGTGTTTCAACATAATGAAAGAATGATTAAACTAGTGGATTAACTTCAGCTTTGCTCTTGACTGGAAAAATCCAAACATACCTTGTAAAGTCATCAACAACAGTCAAAAAATATTTGTGTCCAGAAATTGAAACTTGAGCTATAGGCTCCCATATATCCATATGAATTAATTGAAATGGCATGCGTGAACAAGATAAACTGACAGCAAACATGAGTTTTCTTTGTCTTGAGTAATGATAAACATCACATGGTTTCTCACTTCTATTAAATTTTATTTCATTGAACGTTTTATATAGGCCCCCATATATCCATTCACACATCTAGTATGCGAAGAGAAGGGTTGGAACCTGACTCTTTATGACGAAGGGGTAGAAGCATTTACAACTCTACTCCGGCCGTCGTTGTAGCTAACATATTGTTAAAAATGATTTACCAGAACACAGTGTATACTTTTTTTTTTTATTTGACATAAAGTTAATAATTTATAGTATTATTATATTTTAATTAATCCCAAGTAAAAGATGGGTTAGTGGTGTGGCATATGATGAATGGCGTGACTATTTCCATGCTTTGCTCATTATGATAATCTTATTGAGGTTACTGTCTTAATTATTTACCAAAAATTTCAATAAAGTTACTCAAATGATGCACCTTCTCCTTCTAGTGTTAAATACATAGATAAATAACAAAGTAAATAAAGGATGAAAGAGTCAAATAGCAAATTTTAAGGTATTATACATAAATAACATCTATTTTCATTAAGTAAATAGTACTTTTACTTTTTTTAAAAAAAATCCAAAATTACCCCTCCAGTCTTAACCTACCATTTACTGAATAGGGATTAGAGAGAAAATTAGCAAGAAAATTGCATATTCACTTGTATATTAGCGTCTACAATTTATGGTTTTGGGTCGTGTTTGTATCGTGTCGCATCATGTCAAGATAACTACTCAATTTATCTCACCTCAATTATGACATAACTTATTTAATAAATGAATTGGGTCGACAACACTCATATAAAATTCATATCAGTGTAACTTTTTATAATAATATCATTTGTTTAATATATTTAATTGACAATTAAATTTAATTTGTAGCTTCACTAACTCATTTAACACAATCTTATATAAAATTATCTATTAACCTATAATTTTTTGACATAACTCATTTTACACGCTTAACACACAAATTCACTATTGAAATTTGTATTTTTTTTCTCAAATGAAACATTAAACTTTGCGAGTAACTCTTTAGATAATTGAACTTATATGAGTATTTTTTAGACATCTAAACCATTCAAACACTTTGTAACAACTCTATCTCTGTATACGTTATTTATTAAACGAATCACTGTATTTTTTTATGTTCAAATTATAATCTTACATGGTTAGTGCTATTAATCAAGCTTTGGAAGCTGCTGTTTCGTTTCGTGAGCCTCTTAAAATTCATGAATCTATGCGGTACTTTCTTTTGAATGAATTAAAATTCATGAATTTGTTCTGATAATTTGAATGAAACAGATTTTGAGCAAAATCTATTGGAGCAGAAGAATTGGTTGCTGTGGTAGGGTGGTTGTGGAGGTAGCCGTGGAGGTTATAGAGGTGGTGTGGAGGTTTTTGAGGTGGCTGCGGCGGGGTGGTTGTGGTGGTAAAAAAAGAACATGGTGGCGGTGGACTAAATTTTTTTTTTTCCAAGTTATTTTTTATTTATGAAAATAGTTATTATTTTTTAAAATTAGAAAAGTGATCAATTTTTAACCGAAAATAAAAGAATAATGACGAAAGGTTAGACGGAACAAAATTGTTTATTTTAAAAAACACAAGAAGAAAACATTAAATATGATAAAATTTTTCAGAAAATCGTAAATTTTTTTTATTTAATTTCCAGGCTTATGAGTATTTGGAGCACTAGCTACTAGCTACAACTCCAATGTACACTACAGGAATTGTTCCTTGTTTCAATTTTTTTTTTTTTTTTTGGTTCTGTTGCTTAATTTGAGGTGTTCAAGCCAAAATGCAAACACACTATGAAGAGTATTACCCACTAACACAAAAATCTAATATTGAGTTAGGCCAAAATTAAGTAATTTGCCCCTTAATATTAGTCTTTTAAAATTTGACTTAAGAAATTTGGATGGATGGAAGGACTCAAAATCTAATTTTACAAACTTTAATACTCAATAACATTTTTCAAAACAGTAGTCTGCTAACAAATTTGTACAAAAGTGAGGATTAGATGCGGCCACGGGCCGGGCCGGTTCAAGGCCGCAGCCCGCCGTGCCACAGTTCAAGGCATAATCGAACCGTAATCGGCCCCCCGAACCAGCGGTTTGACGGACCGGCGGTTCAGGTTAACCGACGGTTCAATTTCCCGGCGGTTAATGGCGGTTAAACCGGCGGTTCGTGGAAGGCCGGTTCGAATGAGGACAAACTGGCGGGCCGAGGACAGGCTGTTAACCAGCGGTTCAAATCCGGTTAACCGCCGGTTCACACAATTTTTTCCGAAAAAAAAAATTAAGGAAAAAAAATTCAAAATTAACTTCTAACGTCAATTGATTAATTCAAATGAACATTTAATTTTTGTGGACTCAAATTGTTTGAATAATTTTTTTGGACTCCAATAATTTGAATAATTGTAATTTTTTTTAATTTAATATTTGAAGAAGAAATTTGTAATTTATAATTATAAATGTTGAAGAAGAATTTTAAATGTTGATTAATTGGATTAGAATGTTGAAGAATGAAGAATAGTAATAAATAAAATTAATTATTTGGCAAAAATAATTAATAAAAAGAAATGTAAACAATAAAATCAATAAATAAAAAAATAAATATTTTATTGATTGAAAAATATTACATTCAATTTATTTAACATTCAATTTATGTCATTATAATTCACATACATAGAACTTGAAAGATAAATTTAGAAAAAAATTGAAAGAGAGAAAAAAATAGAAAAGAATTTGAGCTTGAGAATAATTTTTTTTTTGAAAAAAAAAATTATTTGGCTTACGTATTTTCTTTGGCGGAAAGAAAAGTCAAAGTCCACGTAGTTCTAATGCTTACCTCAATTTTCGGCGGCGGAGGAGGTTTCGATTACTTCGGAGCTTTCATCAGCGGTAGAAGTCCAGTATTCTTGTTTACGTGAGTCGGCGGCCGCCCAATCGCCGACACACGCTTGGGCTTCTAAATTTCTGCTCTCAATATTGTCATTTTCTCGGAAAGCAGAAGGCAGCGGACACTGAATATTTGCTCAACGGTGACTGTTGAGACCGGCGCCGCCAAAATTTCTTTAGCAATTTTGGTCATAACAGGGAAAATGTCTTTATGCCTACCCACCACTCTATGTCGAAATTTCGGATCCGTAGCTGCACCTGAAAATTCAAACTCGGTGGACAGGTATTTCTCAAGTTTCGGATAGAAACTTGCACCGGTCCCCTCGGCCTTTTTTGGCATCGGGAATAAATAAGAAACATTTTCTTTTAAACCGAAGTTCCACCCGTTCTGGCGGGAGTAGAACTTCCGCCAATGTCAGTTTCAATAGCTAAAGCGGAATTTGCAGAAAATTCAATAAGCAAATCAGTTACAGCTTGCCTAGTTTCATTAATTAAACTATGTACACTAATCATTTAATCAATTGGCAAATTTAAATTTTCATAATAAACATCCAATATAATTTCTAAAACATTTACTCTAACATTCGAATGATTGTGTTAATAAAGTATAGGTGGAATTCCACCTGTGAACAACATCACATTTAAATTTTGTAGGAGTCAAATTATACTTCTACAAAATTTAAACCAATTTTTCATAAATTTATTATAAGAATAAAAGTGTTTAATAGCATTTTTAATAGGTGATATATACACTTTCAAAAATTTTAAATCATCTTGCACACACAAATTTAACACATGACATGCACATCTTATATGAAAAAAATTTCCGTCAACATTAGGTTGGCATAATTCTTTTAATTGGTGGATAGATGCAGTGTTTGATACAGCATTATCAAATGAAATTGTTATATTTTTTTTTTACAAGTTTATATTCATCTAAAATATTATGATTGATTTTATAAATATTTGCGATTGTATACCTTTCGTCAAAAGCACGAAAGACGATTATTCTTTTTTGTAACTGCCAAGAATTATCAATAAAATGAACAGTAATACCCATGTAGGAGTGGTTATGTCAATTATCTGTCCAAATATCAAAAAAGATAGAGACACGTCCCTCCAATGTAGCAAATTGACTAATTAAAATATTCTTTTTCTTTAAATAAAGTTAAAATATTTCTTTTAGTTGTGTTTCTATAAACAGTTTTTGCAAGTGGATTAACACATTTTTTTTAAAAATTAATGAACACACATTTTTCACCAAATGAAAAAGATAAGTTTTCAACATATACAAATTCAACTAATCCTTTTTTATAATTTCTATCATTGAAATTAAAAATGAAATTTTTAGAGGAAGCGTACCCGGATATTTGCGTTTGCGATCTTTTTTTACCAAAAAAATTCAGCCGGATGCTTTTGCTCTATGTGCTGCTTCATCGTTCCATACCCTCCTCCGTCCATTTTCCACTTGTAAGGTATGTTACAGTGTTTGCAAATTTGAACGTATTCAGAATTTCCGACGGACTCCCGCCGGAA
The DNA here is from genome assembly GCA_948099555.1 of Croton setiger. Lineage (NCBI taxonomy): Eukaryota > Viridiplantae > Streptophyta > Magnoliopsida > Malpighiales > Euphorbiaceae > Croton > Croton setiger. The sequence continues at coordinate 20,312 of CANUEY010479952.1, read as the reverse complement.
CCGGAAATGCTGTGGTAGTATGGTTTTGGGAAATATATTTTTGTTGTGTTCCAACTTCCTCCTCTGAATGAATTCCGGGACTGAAAAATCAAATAAAATGATAAATAAGTAACCCAAAAAATAAATAATAAATAAAGGAAAAAATTTAAATAAAGTAAAAAAAATTAAAAAAATAAATCAACCGTAAATTAAATTGAAGAAGATAAAAAAATTAAAAGAATAATAAATAAAAAAAACAATAATTAATAAATAATAAATAATAAATAAAAACATTAAAAAAATAAATATAAGATAAACGTTAAAATGAAACAATAATAAATAAAATGAAATAAGGTAAAAAAATAAAACAATAATAAATAATAAAAATAAAAATAAAATAATAATTAAAAATAAAATGAAATATAAATTAAATAAAAAAATAATAAATAAAAAAAATTATAATAAATAAAAAATAAATATTAAATGAAGAACAATAATTAAATAATATAATTAACTCTAAACATAAAATTAAAGAAATAAAAAAATTAAATTAAATTGTTAATAAAAAATAAATTAAACATAGTAATTAACAAAATAAAATTAAATAGTTAAAAAAAATAAATTAACCGTGTTTGTTGGGATGGTGGTGGCGGTGGCGGCATTTCGGCTTGTAAATGTTTCCGCAATTCCTCGGTTGTAAAGTTTTCAAAATTTGTTGGAGAATTAATAGGCACTCCTCCAATAAACATTTGAGATCTGGTTGGATCAACTAAATAATCAAATAAATCATGGATTAACCGTTCTCCAACTTCTTAAATTTCCGGTTCCTTATCCCTTCCTCCGGCAGCACTTGATCCGGGTTGATACATTTTTTTTTTACAATAACTAAGGTATATGGTTTGAAAAAAAAATTAAGTTGTGGGAAAAAAAATTTAGTTGTAAAAAAAAATAATTTAGCAGAGTTACGACTTAAATTACACAGTATGAGAACTAATTAAATTTTTTTCAGACAGTATTTGAGAGTAGAGAGTAAGCAAAGTTGTAAAAAAAACTACCCATTTTTTCACTATTCACGGGGTTAAAATTGTCCACAATTTGAATTTTTTTCCCTCCTAAAAATCTGTCCACTCATTCTGCACAATGGGTCAGCCCACGGGCTGGGCCCGTACAGACCCGCCTGCCACACGCCACAGACACGCTGAGGATGGGCCAACCCGCGGTTCAGCCTACCGGGCCAGCACCATGCGCGCCCACCTTGTTCAGCTCGCCCCACAGTTCGGTCCAGCCCGCCGGTTCAAACCGCCGGGCCATATCAACAGCCCTTCTGCCACGTGTACGGTTCGAGCCCGCCGGTTTCACAATTTTCAATTTTTTTTAAATTTTAACGGTTAATCAACGGTTAAATTCAACAAACCCGCCGGTTCATTCACAGTTCAAGGGCTCAAACGGCTCTGGTTCTGATTCCGGTTCCAAAAATTATCAAACCTGAACCGGCCCGTCCTTCAGCCGGTTCAGGTTCCTCTTTTCCTTTAAAAAAATTTACATTAACACCTTCAATTCTATGACTTGTTGAATAATTCAAATACTAATTATTATACCTATTGTTCCATAAAAAAATTAGATGTCCACCTATCAAACTCTTAAACATGCAAGTTATATTTGATTAAACTTTTCCTTTCAAAAAAAGTTCCTAAATAGCCAAAAAGTTAGAAATATTTGGTAAAAAATAGTATAAGACCATAAATTTGAAGAACCTTTTGTATATAAAGGCCATAAAAAAAAAAAAAAAATCATCTGATACTATAGATCCTCAGAAAATTTTATTGTATCATAAGATTTTTCCTGTAAATACAAAGAGTAAACTTATGCATCTGGGGTATAACTTTTTCATATATATGAACAAACAATCAATATAATAATTCTTGACAACCAAACCCCATTCTCAACAAAGAACATGCAAATTTTAGGAACGACAGGAACACAATAATTATCATAATCTTTAGCATGCAGATAGGTAGCAGATAGATTGTGTTACTCGTCCAAAAGCAAGTTCAAGCAAAATACAAGTCTTTCCAGAATAAGGTCCCTGAACAATTGACTTCCAAGTTATAAGAGCATGATCGACACATTCTTCACACCAGAATCTTAACTACATGCAAAAAATTGTGCAACTTTATTTTGGCACAAGCGAGTTTCTTACTAAGAGGAATATTATCAGGAATTGGTTGACCAAGTGCAACCTCTTTAGAGCATTGAATACAAAATCAAAATGAAATATGAAAATATGAATGCTATTGATGCATATTTCGTAAATATACCAGCTTCCAAAAAAAAAAAAAAATTGTACCTATAAAACTAGGTTGTCAGGTTACTGAGGTAGACAAGCATACAACATGATTTGCCAGTAGCAAATCAAATTAGAAATAGAAATCAACACCCTATACATTGAACAATGACAAAAACGTGCAGGCTGGAGAAATTGGTCATGCAACAAGTAGAATAGAAAATGCATTTGTGTTCAAGTCTCAGAAATAAGTCTATTAGGATGAAGACACTTGTTGTCCCTAGATAGCAACTAAGAGGGTGTCTGAATACCCTTTTTGAAGCTACCAACACTCATCCGTCATAACTTGTTTTGTCAAAACAGAGTTAAAATTTAAATATTAGAACAAAAACAAATTTTGGCAAAATAAAACCAGGATGGGGTAAGGTCGGCAACAATGTAACTGAAAAACAACAGCTAAGCAAGCAGATGCAAAGCAGATAAGAGTATATTACAAACCAATACAATAAAAATTACACCAAATATAATTATTAATAAGGAGAAAAGCATGTTAATGCATAAACGATACTAGAGAACTACACAAGAAAATTGATAGAGGCACTTTCATCATGCAATAACAAGTATCCGCCATCAAGATACTGATTTTCCAGAATACTAAAGTACACAAATAACACCCATAAAACACAGACGAAGCTATTTAGCAAACCATATGACGCAGGGGAAGGATTTAGGGTTAGGAAAATCTCAACAAATAGACTAGAATAGAAAGATTTAGAGGAACAACTAGGATTATATCACAATAACCACGAAAATTCGGAGCTTCTGATTTTTTATAAAAATAACGATATAAAACTGATTACATAACTTACTGCTGCCCCTATTTATGTTATACAACTCTATTACTAAAGTCCTAATTAGAATAGCATATTAAATAGTAATCCTAAATAACTAACTAATAACTGGTCCTAATTAAAGAAGAAAACATAAAATAGAGGAAAACTTCCTAAACAATTAAAGGAATCCTAAAACAATATGGAAAATTCTAAAACTTCTAGAACAGCCGATATGCTACTGCATCACCATATATCACCAAGACAGCACAAATGCTTGAACAGTTTAATTCTCAGGTTAACTAAAAAGCTCAATCCTCAATGCCAACATCCTTGAGGCTACAAGAAACAAAATCCACTAATGAAAAAGCATCTGAGTAATTCCAAAATACAAGATCGCAGAACATCCAGCCAGAGCAGTGAAAAGAATTACAAAGGATTTGGATTAACTATATGATGAACTAGTTAAATTTAAAAGCTTTTGAGATGAAAAAATCCATTGCCGGTGTTTATAGCTACTACACAATTAAATATAAAAACCGCTATAAGAGTTTAGCTGAAATTTAATACAAAAATAAAATCAAAGCAATGCAAAGTAAGATCAGGAAGTGTGAAATATTACATTTGCGACTGCACAACTTGCATCTCTGAAGCAGCACATTTCAAAGTTCAAATTCTTCATCCTTGAGAGCCATCTCTGCAGCCTCCTCTTCTTCCTCATCAAGAACAAAATATTCATTCTTCTCCAAAGGCCTAAACATATAAAACATCACTGCATAAAACAACAGACTAGCTGTCTCCTCTGCCGCATTACTAACCCACTGGTATTTATAAGCCGCAATAGTCTTGAGAGCAAAAACCACGATCCTTGTAAAATACAAATACCCAATAACAACAATGTAAAATTGCCTGAAGAGTTGCAATTTGGCTAAATTTCTAGCAGCCTTCCCATCAGTCTTGGAGGTTTCTTTCAAAGATCGAATCGACCACACAATTGGGAAAATAATCGCGCAACAACAGATAATATCTACTAACAAGAAGACCTGATTCCAAGTAACCCAATCTCTGATGAACGGGCCAGTCTCACCAATCACCACAGAAGCCACATTAGCCAAGACCTGAAGTGGAATGACAATCATCAAGACCTTCTTCTCTTTCTCTTGCAGAAACGGCTTCAGAAACGACCAACCAGTACCAATCAAAACGATCACCGTAAAGAGCAAAACCACACGAATGAACTGGAAAATGTAGAATAGAACATCCCATCCGTGAGGAGTACCAGTGATTTTGACATAATGCTTATCCTCGGCAGCACAGATCAAGTTAAGCGCTTTCATTAACAACAATCCGGCCATTAATAAGTGGATACTATGCACGGATTTTCTATTGGAGAAGCAAAGGTAGATCCAAAAGCAAAGAAAAGCAAGATATGCAACGAAGTACAAGAAGTAAAGCGAAGGGAGCTGTGTTAGACCAGCGGAGAGGTAATCCTTCGATCCATCACGGTCGAGATTGTAAACTTCAGTCTTCACCGCCATGGAAACGCGCGTCTCCGGCGCGCAATTGGCGAAGAAAAGAGAGTATTCATTAGGTGCTGTTACAGGATAAGATCGATTAAAAGAAGAAAGAGGAGGCGGAGAAAGATCACGGAAAGTGAAGAGATGAAGAATATAACGAGACTCGAGAACACAAAAATTAGGGTTTTGCTGGATCTCAAGGAGAACTTGAAGGAGAGACTCTTCCGATAGGAGAAAGAAACCGAGACGAGAAGGGATAGGGTTAGGGGCGTTAATGGAAGAAGATACAGCGACGGAGGAGACGGAGATGGCAACGTGGCCAGTGTGCGTAAATCCGAATTTCTCAAAAAGGATCATAGGTCGATCGTCATTGGTGATAGTTAAAGTTTTGATCTCGGCAATGGAAACGGTAAAGAGGGAAAGGACGATGATGAAGAAAGAAAGAGGGAGGCAGGGTGGCTTCGCCATATTGTGTGGCGGTGGTGGTGGATGTGGCGACGGTGCTGGTGGAGAGACTTATGTAGGAGAAAGTGCAGAGATTAAGCGGGGCTGTGGATTGACAGATCGTTGCATTTACTTTGACGAAATTGCCATTTGTTTGTACGTCAAATCAGATCTTGCTGATTTCGCAAGGGCAAAAGTCTGTGGAACGTCGCCGTGTCGCCGACGTAGACACGTCACAAACAAATAGCGATTAGTTGCTTTTACTCGCTTACCGGTTATTTAATCATGGTTTATTAATGGTTTGATTCGGGGAAAAGTAGTTTGGCCATGTACACTTAGCAAATACTGTGCGTTTAGTAAAATTAGATGTACAGTTAGCAAATTTGACAGAAATTGAAAAATCAAACCGAATCAAATTCAATTAAAAATATGATAATCATTCTTTTCAATTCTTCTGTGTTAGCTTTTGCAAAAAAAAAAAAAAACCAAATTAGAAAGGGAAAAATCTAAATAACCTTCATAAAACACAAAATGAACCATGTTGAAAATTGAAAATTTAATCGCATTTAACTAAATATACTTGGAAATTCTCCTTTTTAGTTAATACTATATTTTCTAAATATGACTACAATAATACTGTGATTAAATTTGATATTCTCTTCCCATATATTATTATTATAATGATTTTTTTACAACTAAATACTATTATTATTTATTAAAAAAGAAAAATAAATAAGAAAAGGAGTTTTGGATAGGAATTATAATGAAAGGGAAGGGTGATTTCAGTTGAACCATTCTCCAGCGAATCAACTGCTGCCATCGCCGCCATCTTCTTTATTTCCTTCCCACAGAACAAAAAGTGGTCTGAACCATAACCACCGCCTACAAGATTTCTAACCTAGACTTCTGCCAAGTTATCAGATTCAACAACAAGATTTCTAACCCCTTTGTTCCAAGTCATTCCTAAACCATGAACAATTCCTTATAGCTCCGTTTCAAAGCTGGAACAATTACCAATAGCAACTGTGAAACCACTCTTTCATACACTAATATCATCACGCAACACACCACCTAAACAGCTCCGCCTTCTGCAACTATAACCGAACCATCAACATTAAGTTTGAACCAAGAGGCTGCCAACGGAGACCATCCAATCATAACCTAATGTTGAAAATAAGGACCAACACTTACAGTATTCGTTAACTACTTATTGCGGTAAACACTCGTCGGACCATACAAAAAAATAGAACTGTTACAAGGTGCCACAAAACTTGGCTCAAAAGGTGCTGATTCCTCCATAACCAGATATGTCGGCAAGTTATAACAAAGATAGAGTTCCATTGCATCCCATTCCAAGTTGGATTTAAGCCAAACACGAAGGTCAGGCTCCTCAAAGAAAGTGAATAACATCTGGCCTGCAAAATTGAAACCCAAATAGATTTCACAAAACCACAATCATGAATAGCATAAAGTAACAATTCCAAAGCCAATCGACAAATTGGATACATAACTTTAGAAGAAAAATGTCTATGTCAAAATTTGTCATACTAATTTCATCAAAAAAGCATTATTAACAAAATTCAATCGATCAAAGCCCAAACCCCCAGCTTCTTTCCTGTAAGTAACAACATCCTATCTAACCAACGGATCCCCTGCCTCTGCTGATTACTCCCAAAAAAAAAGAACGATACAGTTTCTCAATTTCAAGACAAATAAAAATAGGAATTGTGTTAGTTTGAAAAGCAAAAGTAGGGATTGCCATAATCACACTTTTTGCTAGTGTAATACGACCCACCAAGGACAAACATGAACTCTTCAACCTCGCCAAATTTTTTTCTAACTTGCTTAGCAATATATGAAATAGTTGAAATCTTACGAGAATCATGGATTAAGGGTGCTCCAAGATACCTCCCAAGATTCTTAGTCACTTTAAAACCACTTCTAGCACAAATGTTATTTGCCATTAGAGCAAAATAAGGAAGTTTTTGCTACACTCACCTTCTGACTCGAACTAACAAAAAAAACAAGCTATACACTTCCATAATATTATCCATTTGAACTACCGAAGCTTCTGAAAATAGAAACAGATCATTTGTAAAATATAAATGAGAAAGTGTAAGTCACCCTGGAAAATTGACCCTGCAGACGTCCTACCCCAGGGGTTGTCACACATTCTTTCCTTAGTGAGAATCAAGTGTCGGTCTCATGTTCGCTAACCTATAGGTCATCTCACCACTAGAAAGACAACCTACATGAGACTTCAAATACAGGTCGCGACCTTTGAACTTTGCAAAGAGTCACATGCAGATCAATCTCGACAGTGTCCGGCCCCTAGGTGGAAGACCTTCATACTTGAAATCCTTGGACTCCCATAACTTTTGGATCCAGGGCCTACTAAATCCAATTAGACGCAAAGATTTTGAGATTCCACTAACACAAAAACCTCAAAAGTCACTTACTTTAGGATTTCAATTGACAATTATTGATTTTATATTTTTTTGGTAAAAGCTGCAGGAAAAACCGTCAATTATGGAGGTGGCTATTTTCCAGCCACCAAGTGAATTTTGAAAGAATTTTAAATTATATGAACATATATTGATTTCATATTAAATTTTAAAATAAATTAATTTTTTTTAACGAAGAGGATAATTTTGAAATTTTTAAAAAATTTATAACCTTATTAGTTATAAAATGTTATTTCACTACAAATTAAACTGAATGTGCTATTTTATTAAATAGAAAATAAAAATATGTCATTCTACTAAATCTCCCGATATTATATATGTGCCCGCTTGATTTGATAATTCTAAGTAGAAAAATAATTTTGATTTAATGCAGGCTAATTTGATTTTATAGCTCAGAGATTGAGTCTAGTTAAATATTGGTTCATCTCATGTTTTCAATTCATTATGTTGAGCTTATTCAGTTTCTAAAAGTCATAAACTACCATTTTTATCATCGAATTTTATGGCCACTGGTCCTTTAAATTTAATTTATTCAAATTTATAGGACATGCTCCTATTCATTCTAATAATACTGATAATTTACACTATTTTTGTAAATATATCTGTATTTACTTTCTCCGACATAAAATCTAAAGTGCTTTATATTTTTAAGCAATTTCGTATTTTTGGCTGATCAATTAAAATGTTTTAAATGCTCGTATAAGCATATAAATTTATATTTATATATCTATTTTATATACGCATATAATGCTCCAAAGATATATTATATTATATTGAAAAGAAATTTAAAGTATTGAACATAATAATTTAGTTAAGTAGAAAAATGTGCAAGAAAAGAAACATAGAAAATTAATAAGTTGATCTTGAACAGGCTTAGTTGGGTTTGAGGTTGATTATTGGATTGTAATATGGGCATTAATGGATTATCATAACCTTGATGTTGTTGGAATAACTTGAAGTCATCCAATGGAATGGGTCTATTCCCATTATTACAATGCCCTTTGTTATATTTTTAACCAAGGGTATATTCGTTATTTTCTTAAAAGTTTTATGTTTATTGACTTTAATTTTTTAAACCAGTTACTTTAAAAAAGAAATTTTAAACTAGTTCATATATAAACATAATGAATTTTTTATTTATCACCTTTTTCCAATATCCTTGTAACAATTCCTTCAAACAATCTCTTTTACAAAAAAATATGAGGGTGGAATATATTAGACTACTGTTAGATGAATAATTTTTACCTTTTAAAAAAAAAAAGGAACTAATATATGTACTAAAAACATTTTGTATATAGTACCGTAACACCCCAATTTACCAAAGAAGCAAATACTAATTATATGATTTATGTGGGAAGTTATAAAAAATTACTTCCACTTTATGAATGTTCTAAATTTACGTCCTATAAGATCTCATATAAAACACTAATTACAAACTTGAAGGGTCCAAAGTTTGTAAACACAAGAGTCAAAAAGTCAAAGACTTTTGTTTTCAGATTCAACTGCTCATCATTTACTATTTAAAACTAGAAATGACGAGGCAAAACACTCGAAATTTTGATCTTAATATTATATATTTAAAAGGTAAAAGAATAATTCAAAGTCTCAAACACAAAATACACGATATATGACATTTCTCTATTTTTAACAATTCAAAATAATAAATTATGATTTAATTTGTGGGTATAAATAATATGTTTGGGCTGTACTTTTAAGGCATTAATTGCTCAAGTTAATAATAGTAGCAAAGTTCAGTCTCGCGTTGGCCTCTGCTTCAAACATCAACCTTTCTCTTCCTTCAACTGCAGGTAATACTAATTTTTTCTCGTCATCATAATACTATATGCACAATCCAACTATATATAGTTAAGGGTGCAAAATCAAAATTAAAAAGTTTATTTGTATTAGTTCATATTATACTATATTATTATATTTAAGAATTTCAAAAACCTATAAGATCTTATAAAAGTTCATTTCAATATTTTAATTTTTAATACGGTGTAATAACATTTTTTTAAAAAAATATATATATATTATTTACTCATTGAGACAGATCAAAAATATACATTGAACTCGTTATAGCCTTGAAGGGAATAGGGTTATCTCTTTTGCGTCTTTAGTCCACACGCAAGGATGTGTGGTGTTCATACACAACCAAAATTTGTATTCCTTTCACCTAGAGGTGGCCAGGGGCCGGGCCGGTGAACCGCCGGTTCGAGAGCGGTTCGAGGTCGATTAACCGGCGGTTCGAAAACGGTTTACGGTTTATAATGGTTACGGTCGAAATTTCGTTGAACCTGAACCCGAATGCCGACCGAACGGTTCCGGTTCGAGTGGACCGGGCCGGTTTTCACGGGCCGAGCCAGGTGGGCCCAGCAGGCCAACCGGGCCATGGCCACATCTACTTTCACCCAATTATGGTTCTGCTATATTAGGGATTTGAGTTGTAAAATAGGGTTTGATTTAAATGTCTATTTTTCAGGAATACTGCTTCAAAAAAAATTAATAATGAATATTTAATTACAATTAATTTAATTGAATGTAAATTTAGTTAACAATTAATTGACTTTTTGTTACAACAGTTTAATTTTTAGTAAGTCTTCGTGGTAACTGTCATACTAATTGATTTATTTAGTGGAAAATACTTCCTTTTTTTCTTATGTGATGCCTAATTGGATTATAAAATATAGTTCAGTTTGAATCTGAGGTATTTGAGAAGTTCCAAATATAAATTGATAAGTGAGAAATGGAGCAAATCCCAACTGGAAATGGAGGACAACACATTAAGCTACTTGCCGGAATGGATGATGAACATGAAGGTGTTATTGTGGAGTTGAGTGAGCAAATGACTAAGGAAGCCTTTGCTTCAATGCTTAAAGCTTCAGTTACTCAATGGAGAAAGCAGGGCAAGAAAGGTATTTGGATCAAACTGCCAATTCAAATGCCCCATCTAATAGAAGTGGCTGTTCAGGTATCTCAATTATCTTAAATGTATTTTCTTTTAGATTTAACCATCTATTTTCCTCCATTAAACCCGAGTCCGACTACTTCAGATTTAAGCCTGACAAAGCGGCAAAACTCCCCTTACCGAACTTTAACGTAGCTTCTTACACTGTGGACATGCAGGAAGGGTTTTGGTATCACCACGCAGAGCCAAAATACCTGATGGTAGTGAATTGGATCCAAGAGGGTCCGAATACTATTCCAGAAAATGCATCCCATAGAGTGAGTATGGGTGCATTTATCATGAATGAGAAGAGAGAGTTGCTTGTGGTCCAAGAAAAGAATGGAATACTTAAAGGGAAAGGTGTGTGGAAGATCCCAACCGGAGTTCTTGATCAGGGAGAAGATATATGTGCCGCTGCAATAAGAGAAGTTAAGGAAGAAACTAACGTAAGTAATTCTAATTCTATATAATTAACGAAAATAATGGAAATTATTCATCAAACTAATATATCATGTTTATTTTTTTATTTTCTTGTGACAGATTGATACCAAATTCGTGGAATTATTAGCTTTCAGGTGTCCAATCCCATCTCATTACCAAATTTTCTATTTAGTTCCTAATGTTTAGTTACAATTACTATTTAATTACTATTTAATCGCTGAATTTTAACGCACTGATTTTTAGAATATTTCATTTTATATTTTTAAATATTTTATCAGATTTTTCAAACAGAACATTTTAGAAATATTCTTTAAAAACCGGAGAAAATAATGATATTGTATGATAGTCGGATATCAATGACTAAATAATAATATTATCAAAATTGTTTGAATAACAATAATTTAACCCTTTGGTACGAATTTGCAGACAAAGCCAAAAAGTATTTTTTGGGAAGTCAGATATTTTGTTTTTATGTCTACTGCAACCCCTCTCCTTCGACATTAAGAAGCAGGAATTAGAAATAGAAGCAGCCATGGTAAGTTTGTATAAAAACAATATTTTTTCTAAATTAAAGTAGAAATATAAAATGAGGAGTTTGATGTTGATGCAGTGGATGGCAGTGGATGAGTATAAGTCACAACCATTTGTACAGAAAAATGAATTTTGGAAGTGCAGCTTGGATATATGCCTCCAAACGATAAATCAGAGTTATTTTGGATTTTCACCAGTTTCTATCGGATCAAATAATTCAGATTACTTTTGGTTCAACACTCGCACCTCAAACCGTAGTAGTAAAGGAAAAGCATCCCAATTTTGGTTTTTACACAAAAATTAATTATTTTTTTTCCATTTATATTTTTGTGATCTGTAATAAAATAATCATATCACAGTATGGGGAAAATAAAAAATCCTTAAAATAATTTAAATTCTCTAAAGAATCAAGAACCATAAGGTATTTTGATTGTTAATTAGGTCTATATTTTGTATCTTTTTGTCGCTTTCCTAATGAGAATTAGTCAAATTCTATCCTACAATGAGTCTAGGATTTTACAATGCATTTGGTTAATTTTATTTCATAGGCTTCTATTCACATTTTTTTTTTTATTTGGTAGCTTATGCACATTAGTTAAATAAAATCATTATTAAATAATTATAAATTAAATTACTTTTCTCCTTGCATTATTAATTAATATTATTAAATTTTTAAATAATTATAAATTATTTTCTAAAAATAATATTTTCAATTCAATAAATTTTATATTATAAAATATTTTAAATTCAATAAATATTATATTAAGGAGAATAAATATTATATTATAAAATATTTTAAATATAAAAATGAAATTAAAATAATATGACAGTCTAGAAAATTAAATTAGATTATTATGCAACTTGAGTATAAATTGAAACATTCATAAATTAGGTAGGGTTGTGCATAATTTTTGGGTCACATGACCAAAATCAAGAACCAAACCAAACCAGAATTAGTAAAAAACCATTTTTAAAAGAATTGAACTGGAGCCGAAAAATTTTAACTGTAGATTCAGTTCTTCATTGGAACCAGAAATGAGAAACTACACTAATAACCAATAATTCAAATTAAAGAATCTTATGGTAATATATGAAATTGTTGAGAAATTATTCACTAATATCTTAGGTCAAGTTTAATTATTCTAGATCAAGTTTAATTACTCTAAATCATAATTGTCCTTATTAGACCAAGACTTTACTTGTGAATTTATGGATATATCTTGGTCTTTGAATTAAATTGAAAAAATCTTGTGATAATCTATGAAATTGTTAAGGAATTACTCACTAATACCCTAGATCAATTTTAAATACCCTAAATCATGATTATCCAACTATTTATATGAAATGTAGCATAGTTTTGTATTATGTTGCCAATTATTCATGTAATTTAGTCAAATTATATAAAAATGTGATCTTTTTATATGAGCCCCTTTTTTTTGTAACTTTATGACCTATAAGTCAGCTCTTATGTATATGAAATTATTCATTTATGGATCACAATTATGTCAATATGTGAATAGTTTAGATGGACTTTAGATCTATTGACCTAAATTATAATAATTTAATAATTTAAAAATATTTAGGATGAAGCCAAAAAAAAAAGGAGAGGATAGAGTTTTGAACTTTAACCGTTGGAAATTAAGGATAGATAAAAATATCATAATAAAACCCTAAAAATTAAGCAGCGACCAGCTTTCTAAAAAAAAGAAAAAAAATTTTGCTCACTAGGTACCCACAAATTTAAATTGGTGACCAGTTTATATAAACTGACTGCGAAATACTCTGTTTATTAATGTTGCAAGCTATTAAAATAATTGTGAACTTATTTTTAATTTTTCACCTTTAATTAATTTCCAATTTTTACCTATTGGCCTCAGTTTTTATAATTACTGAGTATTTAATAGAAAAAAATGTTAAAATTCAACTCAAACAAGAAAAATCAAATAATAACTAACAACTATCACATTATTGTCAATTTTGTTGCTATTTGTTTTTTACTAGCTCAAAAATCACCAATTATTTAATTCTCAACTATCACATTCATGAAAAATCACCAATTATTTAATTCAATACATCTATAAAGTTCGAAGACATTTTGAACTTTTTGTACTTTTCACAATCCTTAAACATACCATTTTAGAAAATTCTTTATATAAATGAAATGCTAAAAAATGGAAGGTTTCTCTAAATAAATGAAACGGAGGAGTAGTTTATATCAAAAGTATGTTTGTCTCTTATTCGGTTTATTACCATTAAACCCAACCAATTAGTTGGTTTGATTGACTAAATTGGTTATTGGTTTGGTTGGTTAGATTGACTTAAGGTAAGTTAATGGGGTTTTTATTTGGTTTGAAAATCGGAATACCCAATCAGCCAAGCCATAACCAAATGAATTTAATTGAATTGATATTCTATTTGGTCAAGTTGACAAGTTTGAAAAAGAACTTGGAGCTGTAACAAACCATATCAGTCTTAGTGGCAATTGTTTATCATAACCTGTATTAATCAAAGGCAATCAAATTCACAAACCTGTTATGCTAAAAATAATTATGATTTTAAGAATGGACATAAAAATAAAGTATACAAAGAATTTACGTGGTTCAGTCAAGAGAGGCCTACGTTCACCGGTGATATACACATTATGCCTCGATGAATAAAAAATCACTTTTCTAGTATGAATTTATCACCAAATCAAGCAATGATTTACAAATGGAGCTCTCTAAATTGGGCAAATCAAACTATGGGTCTAGACCCTGAAAGTCTTAGATATTTGGGGGGAGGGGCGAGAGGGATGGGGAAAGGGCTTCAAACCTGGGCACAACAGGCCATTAGTGAAGCATGTCAACCAGCTGGGCTACTGTCCATCCCCGTGTGCAAGTCATTCATATCTTACTTTGAGTTCATCTAATTAATCTTTGACTCCTTGTCTATTCCACGTGTTATCAGATAGAGACGTAGGGTTCGCTGGACCCTATACATTTTAGAATATGTATATGTAGTATTAGACATGGCCATGGACCGGTTCGGCCTGGCCGGCCCGGTTCCTCAGAAAATCGTAATCGCCGAAACCGTAATCTGAATCGGCCAAAGGATGGGTCGGTTCAGGTTCAAGAAATTTTGGAACCGGAACCGTGGGAAACCGTGAACTGGCCTTAAACCGTCAGTTAACTGGTCTTGAACCGCCGGTTAACCGGACTTGAACCGCCGATTTCGCCTCCCAAACCGCCGGTTAACCGGTCCGCCACCGAACCGGTGGTTAACCGCAAACCGCCGGTTCCAGTTCCACCCCCTAGAACCGTGGCCCGGCGGAGCAAGGCCCAGAACCGGCCCGTGGCCACCTCTATGTAGTATAAAGAATAAGCTTAAAGTAGTTAGTGACCTGTTGGAAAATGTATATATATTTTTTTATCCCAAATGACCTCATTTTTTATTTCTTTTAACAAATTGGACCTCATTTCCCTTCCCTTTACGGAAATCGGTACTCTTTTCTTTTTATTTTGCAAAAGCATGGACATGCTTAAAAAAGAAAGAAAGAAAAAACAGCTTCTATTAATTTTCAATGTATTTTCCATCATCTACCACCGCACTTCGTCTCCATTGCAGCTGACTCTACGCCTGCAACTCATCTTTATCGCAACCACACCGGAAAACATGAATGTCGCCTCCTCGTTCTTGCTTCCACCGGCAAACTATTAATCAACCATTGCCATTAAATTGGAACAGAAACATATGCGATTGAAATCGCGATTCATCTTCAAACAAAATCCCAAACAAAGAACAAAAGATACTCCAGTTTGTATAGTTCCATGAATCTCTTCGAAAACCTGTCTGAAACTCGAGGTGGTGTGATGATTAGATTTTGGGTTTCAAACGTTTGTTCGGTATCCGTCGTGCTTCATTATTCTTCTGATGATTTTCAATTTTGATTCTGATTCTTCTGCATATGGCACTTTATTGGAAAAAAATTGGTGCTTGAAATCGTTGTCTGCTTGGTGAGATTATTAGATTACGATTTGCGACTGAAAAATAGTGGCAGTGGGATGAGAGAGAATGTAGATCGCGAAGGTTTATGTGTCGATTTTCTTTTGCGCATCTATGGAGTTTTGATGCCTTGTCGTCATGCTTTAGATCTTCTATTTCCGATGGCACTGGCGTATCTGATGTGTTTCCGACAATTTTTTGTCTATAACAATGTTTCTTTTCTTTCATTCAACTTCGGTCATCTTTCAATTTTTTTTTTTTAAATTAAGCAAAAACCTGATATATCCAAAGTTTATTGGATTTTTATTTATTTTTTAACTTAAAAAAAAGAACAGTGCCCGTATCCCTAACAACCACTTCCCTTCAACAAATTGGGCCTCCTTTCTAGTTGGGTTGGCTATGTCACTATTGTCAGGTATGGGACGGTAGTACTAGCGAGCTCCTTTACGAAGAACTTTGGTTGTTATTTCTAGCGAACTCTGTCGTTGGATCTTGTCATGTGCACCTAGCCCCAAGTAATCTTTAAGTGATTTATCTTCATTGGTGGATGCCTTAGTAACTTCAAAATCCTTTACTCAATATATGTGACGACCTTTGCATCTTCATTGCACACATGAAATGTGGTGACAAAAACTTGTCCATCCTCACATGCTTTCAACGATCTTCGACGCTTTCATTTGCAGTTTCGACATAACTGGACACTTCTGGCAAGCTACATAGTATAGTTTGGTATTCTAGCGAGCTGGGTAAGAGGAAAATCATTCATGTTTTGAAAATATTAAAATGTCTTGTGGCAGAAGCAATTCCTTCATTTACTTGATGCATCTTTTTTATGCCATGTACTTTTTCTTGCACCGCCATATATTTGATCCGGTCTCAGACCTTTTATTGGATTCAAAATTAAAATTTTAGGCATTTTTTTGTAATGAATTAAAGAATGATCATTAGATTAAAACTAACTTTAAATTGGACACAATCAATCAAATTTACCCATTTAACTCATGTAAATGACAATTCCAAAGCTTTACATCATGATTCGAGGGCGTATAAGTTAATTAAAAGTATAGGCTTAATAGCAAAAGCCATAATCTATCATTTATGATCTATTAGAATTAGACAGAATAAGAATAACCAAATATACATAAACCTTTCATATTAAAACAAAGACTATACTTTACCATTTATTACAAATGCAATATCTTTCAACTTTTAAATAAATATCCCATGATTTGTAAGGTTTGCTAAAATTACGCCGCAATTCAAATTTTAGATTGAAATTAAAAAAAAAATGTAACTTTTCTTAAAGTAAAAACTAAATAGTCTTGAGTAAATATGTCCACTTTACTGGGTTATTTGTGAAAATTTAATGACTTTTCTGAATTATTTTTATTCAAAAAGAAAATTATTTTTTTATTAAGAAATTCAAAATAGAAATTAAAAATTACTACCTTATTAAAAATTTATTATTCCACCCAAAATTAGATTTGGAATCGGAACTACAAAATAAAAAATCAATAGAAATAAGAACCGAAACACATTTATGATTCTAGTTCCAAATATTAAAAAAACTACTAATGAATTCTTGTTTCAATTCCAAAACCGTTCTTAACCGCTCACTCATGATGTAACAATTTACACATGAATAGTTAGATTCTCCACCTCAATAATCGCATATCAATTTCAACCATCAACTACTGATAATGGTTAAGATTGGCTTAACCCGACCCGACGTATCTTACAAAATTTGGTATTCGATAAAAATAAATTTGGTATTCCCTACAATAATTTTTATCGAATCTTCGCCCTAGTAAATACTACTTTATGGAAGTATTTTTATTTTTTAATTGAGTTTATTTAATTTCTTATTATAGAGGTGTAATAGTTAGATGGATAGAGTATTTTAGGACGAAAGTGAAGAAAATATATTATTTTTAGTATGCGTGCAAAAAGAATATTTAAATAAATGAACAGGATGGAGTATTTTTTTTTTCACGTACGTTAGACGTGGATACCCATTTTTAGTACTCATTGAAATTTTATTTTAATTAATTTATACTTTTTATATTATTTAAATTTTAATTTCGTATAGTATTTTTTTAAATGCGTGCATAGTTTGTTTTACTTATTTGATAAATTCATTTGAAAAAAAAATTATTTTTAATAGATTATATATAACTCTAATATTAATAAGATATTTATAAGAAACATTAAATTCATTTATAAAATATTATAATAAGTTCTAAAAATTTTAAATAAAAATACAAAAAAATTCTAATTATTATTTAAAAATAATTTGGAAAAATTAATTTTTCTAATTTAATAAAAATTTTAGTAGAGAAAAAATGGATTTCAAATGAACATAAATAATTTAGATTAGTAAATTAAAAATTTTAATAGAGAGATTTTAGATAAAAATATTATCCCAAAATAATATTTGTAACCAATCAAATCTAGAATTGAAATAAAATACAATTTTTAAAAATAAAAAATTATAAAAAGAACATTTGAGGCAAAAATATTCTCCTTTATTCTTAGGATATATAAAAGCGCCAGCTATAAAAGGTATGGACACATAAGATGAAACTGGCAGAAGCAATAAAATCATGAATGGGATGACCCAAACGCATGCAAATGCAATTGGTTCGAATTAAAACCGACCCAAACGCACACTGCAATACTGGCTTTTTGTCTTATCTTCTGGTTATGGTTTTGGCCTTTTCTACTAAAATCAAAAGCCGTTAAGCTTTCCTGCTATCAAAGCAACAATCTCCTTTCAATTCAATGCTGTATTTCGTTATATTATTTATTATTCAATTCTTAATTAATTAAATATTCAATTTTTTTTAAAACGGCGTATAAAATTCAGGATCATTCGATATCTGTGTACCAGTTTTATTGTTAGAACACACTTGACTGATTCGATATCTGTGTACCAATTTTATCATTGGAACGCAATTGACTGATATGCGATTTAAATATACATTATCATTATTTAAAAACATGAATAATTACAACACTAATTTTTTTTCCATCCTTGATTTATGGGTCAATTTCGATCCATCATATTTAAAATATATATATTTTCCGGCTTGGAACTAAATTAATTAATTAATTATTCAATTCTTAATTAATTATTTTAGTGCTCATATGGACAACAAAAGAGACTACTCAAGTAATACTTTATCATTATTTACAAAAATGAATAACTACCGCACTGTTTATTTTTTTCATCTTTGATTTATGGGTCCATTTTGGTCCATCATTATTTGAAAAATTTATATTTTCCGGCTTTGAACTAAATCAATAAATTAATAATTAATCTTTAACTAGTAAAGTGAGAATTATTGGTTAGAATTTATTTATTAAATACAACATTTTATATAAATCAGTCTATTAGTAAATTAATAATGGTGTGAGATTTTACACCCTCTCATTTTCATTAAAAATAGGAAAATCAATCAAATCACACATTGATTGGCTTATTTAAATTAATTACACGCGACTATGAATGTTAATTTTTTTTTTCTCCACTAAAAATAGCAATAAATTAAATTTTGTTGTGGTACTTAAATTAAAATAAAATTCTGTTTACGTTATTTAGGTTGTGAAAGGAGTTACCTAATAGTAAAACTTTCCTAATATTAGTTAGCTAGATTTTTTTTTATATAAAAAAAGCTATTAATTCACAAATATTCATTTGATTGATCATTTTTCAATTCTTCAATCATTTTTTAAATTTACATGTAATGTTATATTTATTTATAATTATAATTTATTTAATATTTATTATATAAAATAATTGAAGAATAAAAATTTATATAAATAAAATTTTAAATATACGAATAATGAATTTATTGAATAAATTAATGTATTTTTGATATTATAGAGTTCAGTATTGTCCTTGATTATGTGTACGCATATGTTCATATTCTGCTATGCAGTAGATCTTGTGAAATCATTTGTGCACGGGTCAAATTACTGCAGGAACATGTAGAATCATCGTGTTTTTATAATGTTTGAATTAAAAAAAATGATTTATTATAAATATTTAAAGGGAAAAATCTTCTTTCTGATTATTAATGTTTTGATAAAGCTGCTGAGAAAAATGTTTTTTAAAAAAAAAAAATATATATATATATATATATATATATATATTAATTAAAACAAAAAAGAGGAAAATATTTTAAGAAAAAGGAAAAGAAAAGAAAGCAAAAAAGAGAGTGAATGAATGAAAGAAAGTCCAAAGAAGGTTACCTGTAAAACCCAGGCAGGTTTGGCTGTTATTTCTTATTTTCTGTTGCCGCCCTTCTTTCCTTCTCTCACTGCTTTTTCATGTGGACTTTCTTCTGTCTTCGTCTCTTCCCTTTCTCCTATATATATAACCCACTTCTGCTTCAACCCCCATTATTCCTTTACTTCTATTCTTTCTTCCTTTCCTAAAGCCACAAGTTGTGTGAGGAGTAAGTTTTTTGAATTGTGCATCATCTGAAGAAAGGGTGCAGTAATTCTGCCTGGCTCCCTGAATGCCATCTAAGAGGCATGTCAATTTACTTTTGGCTTATTTCTTACTTGGCATGAGGGGAGTCATGCAGGCCCCCCTCTCTCTCCCCCTTCAGATCATTTCATTTTCTTTCTTTCTGCAACTTTTCGCATTTTAATTACAATTTTAGTTGCTATTTATTTTAATCTTTCATACTAAACAGATTTTCGTGTTTCATATTAGTACTAGTATATGTGTATTATAACTATGCCATCATTTCCTTTAGAACAGCCGCCACCATTTCAACTTGGAAGAGAATTTTTAAGGTAATATATATATATATATATATATATATATATATATATATATATATATATATATATTATTTTTCTATTGTGAGATATATATTTTTT